>OX243914.1:9212431-9517037 GCA_945859665.1 Anorthoa munda | reverse complement strand
AACACAGCTAAGTCTCGAATTTATGTTGTATATATCCGGATTAAACCGCCTCGGACCAGATTTCGACGCTCGTTACCGGAAAACGGCCAATCAGAGAACGCTAATCTCAGTTAGTTAGGATAAGCTTTATGTTGTTGTCCGAAACACTTATCATTTAATCAAACAATGGTAATTGCAGGATAACAATTAATTTAGATTCATTCTAATTGCTATTTCAGTAAATTAGGTTAAGTGTGCACTTGAAATGGTACGAAATAAAAGTATTTTCCGGCTTAGTAGTAATTAAGTATTAATGATTTATTTTATTATACTTTTGGTTGAGTGCCTTATTTTTCTGTAGCCACTCTGAGGGTAAAAGAAAAATTTTGAGCAGCTTAATGATTATGAAAAGCTCGTTATTCTTTATTAATTAATAATTTTAAGGGCATTTTGGCTGTTAACTTTTTTATACGCCTCTTAAAATTACTCACAATACTTAAGCACATTACTTTTATTTTTGAAATAAGCTTTTTTGTATTTATCTCAGAAAACCCTTTCATTTGATACCCCTATCATAGGGGTGTATATATAACAATGATTGATCTGCCATCTTCAGGGGTTCGCCATATTTAATTTAGAATAATGTCACTTAGGCTCAGTTTTTTGATCCGTACTTAACTTTACCAATGGCTAATGTAGTGTATGTAGATATTAATAGATCGCGCTACAAGCCGATAACAGTATTGTAAAGCTGCCTCGTGCGCACACGCTGCTCGGTTATAAATACCGGCCCGAGTGGTGGGGCGATCAGTCGTTATAGGACGGTCGGCCTGTGCGGTGGTGCGTTGGCGAGTCAACTATTAATATTGATAAATGTGCATATTTTACATTGGCGACGAGGAGAAAACCGTAGAGTGAATAAAGTAATAAATAAAGCTGTTTTTCACTAAAAGGAACATGAAGACTTTGTTATTAAATCATTAAAAAAAAAAAAACAAATACAAGAAAAAGAAAAGTGTGGAATGACGGTGACAGTTAAAATCAATCGATTCGTTTTTGAAGTGCATCAAATGTATACGATAAGTAGTGCACTTGCTGAGTAATGCTGTGGAATTCAACCTCGTAAAACACACACTGTGCACACTGGTGGCACACTACACCGTCGGCGTCGTATTGTTATGGTCCCACCAAAACTGAATGCAGCAGAAGTAAGTCCTTCGGCTTCGCGTCTACATAGCAGACAATGTGGGACTAATTTAAGAAGTCGTCGAGTTTCCTGCGACTACCCTCAGAATCTCGAATAATGAAAAACCAGTCCGGAGCGGAGCAACAACCAAGGAGCGTGGATGTGTGGATCCATACACACGAATCTTTATGCCAATCTGGTGAGTCGTTTTCATTTTGTTATGGCTCAGGACAAGTGTTTATTGTTCAAACTTCTGGTTTTGTATACAGTATGGGTCATGTCAGATCATAATCCATATTGGCTATCACTGGTTAAGTTTTAGTGTTGTTGAAGAATATCACTGTAGGCCATTAGCTAGCCTTAGCTGATTATTTTTGTTTGGACGTTAAAGCGATATGGTAACAATGCCGTACTTCATTAAAAAAATGATAATTCCAAATAAAATGATAAGTTTTTAGTTAATTGTGTTTGATCATTGAATTGGTTGTATTTATACCTAGCACTATCACTAGGTAATTGAGACATATCTAGTACAAAGCCAGTACATAATGAATTTATTATTGACGGTAATAGTTTCAAAATTTTATTCAGTAAGGATGAGATATCCCTTGTGAAGAACTGCACAACTGTCATTTTAAGTATTTGAGCGAGTTAGTATTGTAGCTGCTTTAACCAATATTGGCCATTGGTCAAGTACATGTATTCAGAACAGATCTTATGTCTCGGGACGATTTACAACAATCTCGATCGATCGATCGATTTTCATCTTCAGATCTTAATTCACTTGCTTAGTTTCAAAGTAAGATTATGATAGTATTAGATACCGCGATCGCTATCCTTTGAAATCTTTAAATAGTAATAGAACGAATAAGTACGCTCACGAGGCATACAAAGGATGCCTCTAAGTAGTGCTTCTAACGAGTTGAACGTAGAAAACAGTGAGGGGAGTTCCTCCACCAAGCAGGAGAACACATACCGTGGCTATTAGGTCGCACTGTATGCACTTGTCTGTGGTCTTACCTGCAATTCACTTGTGAGTTGTTCAGGGGGCGATGGGCAGCTGGTGATGTAGCCGGGACATGGGTCTCAAAGGAGACTATCATTGTATTGGTTTTGTAATAACCTAGAAGTCATAGACTCTATGTGAAGTGACACACATCGTGTTGGTCGATCACTTGAGGTAATGACAATATTGGTGGCATGAGTTTCACTAGCTGCTGCGACAGTCGTGCCATGAGCGTCGTATTCTCAAAGCTGATACGGGTTCTGATCAATTACTACTAAGGCTTAGAGGAACCTTTCGCTATCGGTGAAAGTTATACACTGAAAGCTTTAAATAGGTACGCTTAGATCTTAGAAGTATACACACGATAGGTTTAGAAAGATGATAGTGGGTACTCACGTTCCAGTCGATGTCGATTACGATGATAATGATTGATGAGCAAGCTGTAGAAGGTTAGGTAATTCAGTCTATCGGCCGTAGTGTGTGTTCGACCGTACCAGTGGTTAAGCGTAGTCGTGGCCGTAAATCGGTATATTTTGAGGCAACACAAGTAGTCCGTAGGTGCGCAATATTGCGTTTAGCTCTGTCGGAGGTCTGATTCTAGATAGACAGTTGTGTGAGGGCAATGCGATTGCTGGTCGGCTAGAGAGCCGAGGCGTTAGAGGCTTTACTCGAGGGTTCCTGTTGGCTTGGCAGTTTTACTGCAGTAGAGTTTTAAAGTTTCTAAGTTGGTAAGATTGTGGTTAAGGTTAGTTAAAACTTAAGATTTGGTTGGAATAAAGCTAGAATTCTAAAATTTCCCTATTTTCACGAACCCAATAATCTAGTTTGGTTAAGAGTAGCCTAGTTGGTCATTGTGGCAACTGTGATCCTAGGTGGCAAACACTGGCATGACATAACATCACGCATATGGTGTATTATTGGGAGGGTCCTGATGGAGAAACCGAGTGACACTGCTCGACCTGGGAATCGAACCCTTGACCTCATGATTAGTTATTTGATTTGTACTACATGATTAGTTCTAAATAAATAAATCAAAGAGCACACAAATGCAGTAGAATATACCTACTGGTCATTAAATTGACAAGCAGTAGAATATACCTACTGGTCATTAAATTGACAGGCAGTAGAATATATCTACTGGTCATTAAATTGACAGGCAGTAGAATATATCTACTGGTCATTAAATTGACAGGCAGTAGAATATACCTACTGGTCATTAAATTGACAGGCAGTAGATTATAACTACTGGTCATTCAATTGACAGGCAGTAGATTACAACTACTGGTCATTAAATTGACAGTCATCAGAGAATGACAGTAATAGCAGTAGATTATACCTACTGGTCATTAAATTGACAGTCATCAGAGAATGACAGAAATAGCAGTAGATTATAACTACTGGTCATTAAATTGACAGTCATCAGAGAATGACAGAAATAGCAGTAGATTATAACTACTGGTCATTAAATTGACAGTCATCAGAGAATGACAGAAATAGCAGTAGATTATAACTACTGGTCATTAAATTGACAATCATCAGAGAATGACAGAAATAACAGTAGATCTGGAGGTAGTGATGAGGACATCGTATCAAGGATCACTAAAGCACAATCAGCTACCTTCGCGTAGCTGAGACCTGTTTGGCAATCGCGGCAATTGACCCGAAGGATTAAACTCAAATCTTCTCAACTCAAATCCGTGCTGCTTTACGGGTGCGAAACGTGGAAGGTCACAAAAGAAATGTCTCGCCAGATCCAAGTCAAGCGTCGCAAATGGAGTTCGATTGGCCACAAGCTGCGAAGGGATTCTGATCACATTCCGAAGCAAGCGCTGGATTGGAATCCTCAGGGCAAAAGAAAGCGTGGCCGTCCCCGTCCAACCTGGACGAGAGGATGCCGCGCAGCTTCCCGGACACTGCCTGGCCGAGTGAGATTCGACGTTTGACTTCTCTTGAGGTTGGACCTGCCTAGCTGGACTATTCGTCCCAGGTAGGCATGGTTGTCCACGACTGCGGATGTGTAGTCTCCGATCTTGACGGGAGTGGGCGCGACATGGGCGTTTAACATCACTTTGGTTTATCCATATTAATTTTTGGACCCACTCTTTCGGAAGCTCTACTGAGGTAATCGAGCGTTGTACTAGGGACCTCCATGGTCTCAGCCATGACAGCTATATCATCGGCGAACCGAAGGTGAGCGAAGTGCTCGCCGTTGACGTCGATGCCTGGCCCTCTCCGGAACGGAGCCTTGAAGGCGCCCTCCAGTGCAGCGGTGGACGGTTTCGGAGGTGGCATCTCCCTGTTCCACACCTCGCTGCGGAGGGATGGATTCCGGAGCCAGGTTGCAAGGCCGGACTAGCGTAGTGGTGTTTTTGTGCCCGCGCTTCGTTACATCGATGTACCGGTGGTCGATTTGGCGCTGTTGGAGGGACTGCAGTGCAGCCCAAGTCTCGATCAAGTTGAGGACTTTCACGTGGTCCACAGACGCTGAGCGGAAAGGCAGTTTGGCTTACGGTGCTGGAGCCTGTTTGGAGGCCGGCTTGTTCGGGAGGGTCAAAGTAGGACTTGCGGTCGAGACGATTCGTGTATTAATTTATTGGTTCCAGGTAACTAATTAATAACATGAGGTCTCATCAACTAACGTTAGAGAAATTGGATGGAGAGGGGGAACCTTCATCAGTAGGCCCGAGTGGGAATCAGAAAATGGAATAGAAGAAGAGGAAGGGTAAAAGGAAACACTAAATTAAACCAGTAAATGATTTTTAAGTTATTGTGCTGTCATTTTGTTATGCCAGAGATGCCAATAATAAAAATCAGAATATGCTAAATGTCTTATTAATAATTCTGGTTACATCCAACTGTTTAAAACAAGGAAGGGATGTAGTGTATGTAGATATTAATAGATCGCGCTACAAGCTGATAACAGTATTGTAAAGCTGCCTCGTGCGCCCACGCTGCTCGGTTATAAATACCGGCCCGAGTGGTGGGGCGATCAGTCGTTATAGGACGGTCGGCCTGTGCGGTGGTGCGTTGGCGAGTCAACTATTAATATTGATAAATGTGCATATTTTACAGCTAAAAATGCTAACCAATGGTTAAAATTTTCGTTAATACGCATTTATTCATCAATAGGGTAGTTTACTGAAAATTTTTTGTCCGTCAGGTAAATTAATGAAAAATATTGGACACCTATTTTTTATTTTAACACGTAAACATAAAATGACGACGATATAATGCGTTGAAATATCGTGAAACGTCACGCCGCTAGTACACTTTAAGGCGGATACAGACATTGCGAGGCATGCGCCGCGCACGACTCGCAACGCACGCCTTTCCATTGATTTGAGTTGTCGAGCACTTGTCTTACTACGAATATGAACGTCCACACATTGCGATGGTGCGCCGCCTTGTGACGTTACAAGCCCCCACTCCTGAACTTTGATGAGCTTTAACTTTGTATATTTTTATTGATTTGGTAAAGCAAAAAATACGTGTCCAATATTATTTGATAATCTCACTGAAGGATTAAATAGAATTATCATTTTTCTACCCAGGAAACAACCCTATTGTAAGTCTAAGATATGGTCAAATAATTACTCTCCAACTTATTTGACAATTTGTGAGGCTAACAGTTGGTAATATGACTACGGATAAAAAACTGTGCCTGGGTTAATCTTGCATTTTAAACCAAATTAAAAATTTATGGAAAATTTCAGTTTAATCAGTTCGGGATAACTATTTTAAAATTCAGTAGCAAGATTTGACTTATACATACCTACTATCTAACTAACAAGACAAGCTTAGTAAAATCTTGTAAAATAATAACAGATCCTTCTGGTGAAGTCGGATAAAAAATGGCGTCTAAAATCCAAAAAGTAATTTACCAAAAACATTTTTAGTCCGTCACTCTCAAACCGCAGGCTTACATGAAACATCTAGCATAAATAAGTACCACCAATTTGTACTGTAAACGTCACTGCGTTCTAAATTTATGCGTGGACACAATTACTACGCAAACGAAATTAGACAGCGTACTGTCGTAGTGGCGTATTGTCGTACTGGCGTAGTGGTGGGCTTGCGTAGTATGGGTCGACGCACACGAAACATTTTAATGTGCTTTAATAAATTACTTTGAATTGTTTGTTGTTACGGGAACGGCATGAAGTTTTGATTGAAACCTGTTTAACAGTTAGACAAACCTTTACAAACTACGAATTTAAGAATACTGACATGATGACAAAATAAAGTAAATAAATTTTGCTAGAGACCATTTCTCGGACTACATCCAACCACAATGTCAAAAACTTGTCAAAATAAGGCTGAGTTCACATGACCGCGCGGTACCGCGCTTTCGCTACGCGGTGAACGCTACGAGTGTTCACATGCCAGCATTGTACGCAATCCAGTCTGGAATCAAAATTGATTGAGAATGGACGTGGAAGAGGCAATTTGCTTATGGATTATCTACCAAAAACTAAATAGAATCATTATTGTTACAGAAAGTTATAATTAATTTATCCCAAGACCATCTTTTTATTATTTTATTTGAATAGTCCTTAAAGTTAAGATTCCAAATGGCATGTCTTTATTCAATTTCATAGATAAGCAAATCGATAGCTAGTAATTTTTCTTCATGCAGTGCGTCTGTCCATCACAAACCGCGCGGATCAACTGAACGAGTCGACACAGGTTTATAGAACTTGTACCGCGCGTGATGTGCTCGTTACCACGCGATACCACGCGATAAAAGTTCTACAAACCTGTGTGGCCGCGCGGTACCGCGCTTTCATATGGACTTAGCCTAAAGGGACAAGATGGAATTGAGAAATCGACACATAATTAAAATGTGAACGTTCCTAAAAAATGGGCATGACTATGGGCTTGCTGTCTCTACTTACTCTAGTTAAAATAAAAGATAAAGTAGTTATGACTTTGTTAAAGATAAACCCTCTTACTAATAAACGCGGAATAAAGTTATACCAGGTATAACAAAGGAATAACCATACATTTTCATAGGTTTATAATTGGTATAACTTTATGCCGCGTTTATTTGTAAGAGGGTTAGATTTTCTAGTAAGTGATGTAAAAAAAGAGAAACACAGAATAAAATTGTTTTTAGTAAGTTATGAAGCAAAAGGAAATGTAGCAGTAGCTGTATAAAAAAATCTACAAACTCACAAACAAGAAATGAAGTGATCAAACGTAGTGTATATTTCGCACAACCTACTATTATACATTCTTGGCCGAGCGATCGACAGAGTCATTGACGCGGCAACTACGCTCTAAAATGCTTGTATGTGCGCTGTACCTAATGGTTACACCAGAGGTGCGATATTGCATATTTTTCGGAAGGCTAACGAAATGAGACATGGCGCAGTGTGCAAAGAATGAGAGATGTTTACCGAATGAGACAGCGACGGGTAGTTGTTGTCACAAAGTGAAATATTTGTAGCCGATTCGTTTATACGTAAGTTTCTGCATTTGTTCTTTTAAATCATGTACATATTTATTTTTCAAGCTAAATCGTGCTACCAGTGAATTAACCATTTAGCGGGCATCTACGCTCTCACCACGTCACCTGTCCCGTCTTTTGGAATGCGGTCACAACTCTAGAACGTTTAAGTCTTTAAAGCAAATTATTTAAGAATACCGCGGCAGTTAAAATACGAGTCAACCTGGAGGCTTTCATATATTTAAGTATCGCCATTGATGGAGACTATTTAAAACATCCCAGCATTAATTTGACAAACTCCAAAAATCTGCATCTTCAATCCTTTAGGCCGCCAAGACCTCAAATTATCACCTAAATTGGCAATTTGCCACCTGGCTTCCAGTGCTCCTTCTAGATTGTTCATTGTAATGGTGTGTGGAAGGCCCTTATTCAACTGTCTATGTTGGAGGAATGTTATGCAATATGTGTAATACGAGGAATGTTCCTGGAAATTGTTTGAAGCTAGCTTGCTAGAAATTTGTGTGCTAGTTAATAAATTGTCATTGGAGAATGTTTAATAAGGAACATCATAGTTGGTTTCTAACATCTATTCTTCTTTTTTGTCCAACTCTCGTCCCAGTCTAGCTTGGGGTCGGGTCTCCCTGTACGCCCAGCGCCAGAGTGCTCTGTTCTGGCCTGTCTGAATTTTCAGGTTCTCCAAAAAAACGGGTTATGCTTTAGTTCTACTGAAAAATCAGCATTTAATACCTATCTTTATTCGAAGCAGTTTCTTTCACACCTAAAATTTATGAAACTAGAAAGCGTTGCGGCGTTGTTAGGTTTTGATATGTAATAATATTATTAAGACGTATTATTCCATGTATTTTGCATTTGACTAATTGTGCTGGCACCTCCGAAACTATTGGATGAGGGCTTCCGTTTTTATGTCCGCTACTTGGCGCCACTTTCTAATAACATAGAAGTGCGATTAAATATAAAAATCGAGTATGACGTAGTTTTGTGCAGACCCTATTTAAAAAAAAAAAGTATGATAATATTTTCTGAAACAAAAAGCTCTATTAAAGCAGTGATTGGTCAATCCCGTACCTATCTAATTTTGCAAAATTTGGAAAAAATTCACAGTAATAAAAAATAGTAAAGAAACTAAAAAAAAACAAAAATCTATGTAATTTGACATTTGGAAGACCTCACTCTACGCTAGCGCCCCTAGTGGCAAATTCAAACGCGATAGCCCTCATTTGTGTCAGTCCATGGTAAAACTTATTATAAGAACGTCTCTTTGTTCCGTTGACACTCGTCGATGTCGGTCGCTATTCATCTCTTGCATTAATAATATTAGTAGGCTAACATATACTTTAACTGAATCATCATTATTTTCAATTAATAAATTATATTTAGAGTTCAGAAATAAATATTTTTATATTGTTTACTGGTGTGAGTAGTTTTATTACAGTCGCATTTTTGACATCTGCGATTTGGTACGTTGCGTCGACGCAACATGGACTTTCATCGAGTGATGTCGTAAATATTTGCGGCGCGATGTCGCAACGCTTTGTTCCATAATCTGTTTGTTTTCGCTTAAAACTATTTTCACCACACGTATTTCCATCGCCATTACAATATTGTAGTCGGTGTAATGGTTCGCATACAGGTACCCGTGTCGATTTCCTCTTCACTTGCTATGCGATTGACTGTCTCGTTCATCTAGTAGTTGATTGGGAGATTCTGGGATCCAACCTCAGGTCGAGCAAATGTTATGCGGTTTATCAAAATATATTCAGAAATAGCCTGATATGATTGGTGGCTATTGTTGGTCCCATATTACATGTAATTCCGCTGGATGCTTCAAACATAGACGGACATAGGCCTCCCCCAGGCGTCACCACATTGACCGATCATTCCCGCTACCTTAACCATGTCATCGGTCCACCTTGTGGGAGGCCTTCCAACGCATCGTCTTACGGTTCACGGTCGCCATTCCAGAACTTTTCGGCCCCATTGGCCATCCGTCTTGCGAGCAATTTGCCCTGCCCACTGCCACTTAAGTTTCGGAATTCTTCGGGCTATGTCGGTAACTTTGGTTGTCCTGCGGATATCGTCATTTCTGATGCGATCACGCAAGGAAACTCCGAGCTTACACAGATCGTAATAAGGTAACTCCTTATTACATGGGACTTAAACATACACAAACAACACAACACAACACTCCTCTGCTTATCCTTTGAACGAAAACAAGCTTGATGTTATGTTTTGTTATACAACTATTTTCGCTACCACAATATTGTAGTCGGTGTAATGGTTCGCATACAGGTACCTACCCGTGTCGATTTCCGCTTCACTTGCTAGGAGATTGATGCCACTATTCCGCTGACTCTGTAGCTGTTCCTACTGAAATGTATAGTGTTGAGTGATTGTGTGTTTCTCTGTAAATCTGTTGGGAATTTAAAATTACGAAGTTTTTTTGGTACTGTCGTCTGACTGATTTTTAGTTAAAAAGTATTTTTTTTCTCATTTTAGTTTTGGTAGGTACCTCCAATTAATATTAAAATCATTTATAGCCAAAGTACATCTCATTCATTCCAATAAGCCCAAACACGACTAGGATACATTGTTTTATTTCGGAGTTCCAGTGGCCATTGTGGTCTTCTTCATCAGTTCCACTTCACCAAATGATACTTTCTGAGTGCGAATGATTGCATTGTTGATGAAAATACCAAAGTCACTATAATACATGTATGCCTACAATATTTGGGGACATCCCTCGATTTCTCTAGGATCCCATCATAAGATCCTGACTTGATGACCATGGGATCACCTGTGAAGTGTACCCTTTCGAACAAAAAAAGAATTTTTCAAATCGGTCCGGGTGTCTTTGAGTAATCGGGGAACATATATAAAAAAAAGAAAAAAAGTTTCCAATGAATTGAGAACCTCTGCCTTTTTTTGAAGTCAGTTAAAAAGCTCTAGAATAAGTGATAACCTTCTAGCGTTATAGTGGAATTGCAGGAGTAAGTACTCCAAGTGCCCATTCACCTGCACTTTGAATGACTTTATGCTGACAACTGATGCTGCAATCGGCATGGCCACTTACTGGGCCCAAAATATTTAAAGAGATTTCGTCAAGAAGAAAAAGCGATCAAAAATTTTAAAATTATTGATAGTTGCTATCGAAATGTCACGAGTCACGAGTAAAATCTCTGCCATGTTAATAACTATTGTTTGTTGAATACCACTTTATCTAGAGCCGCGGGCGCCCCTCCAGAGAAGTTGTGGCCGTATCCACTTGAAATTGTGGCCTTGTCATCACTTGTAACCTCTACAAAGGATGACGAGGCCCACTTAATTTTAAACGGACCAAAACCTAGCCGGGGCAGCGTAATGAAATGCGCAAGCACTCCAATATTTAGCCAAAGTTAGCTGAAGAACACCGTGTTGTTTTAGTTGGTAAGAGTCTGATAGACCCTGGACTACCTGGCAGATTATGATGCAGGCTTCAGAGTCGTACCACCAATAAGCATATCAGAAAACACAATACAACTACAATAATACTATTGTATAAATTAAGGTTCGTCAGTGCATCGCTGACGCTGCTCTGTGCCCACCACAGACCACGGAATTGCCGTGCAGCCGGCAATGACTAGAGACATCATTATGTAGAATATTTGTTGTGTTTCAGTAGCATGACAATAGGACAGTTATTACCAATTTATTGTTATTGTTTTAAAATCGGAAATAATTATATTATGCCGTCCTGAATCGACATCTATCGTGATGCTTGACATCTTTTATATTTAAACAAAGTTGTGTTAGTTACACCATTTATAACTCAAGAACGGCAAGGCGACGGATCGATTTTCATGATCTTTGATTTGTTGGATTTATCGCCGCCCCGATTAACAAAATAACTATTAATATATCGAAACTATTAACAAAAACCAAATTATGAAGAAAATTAATTTTACATATGTTTTAGGAATACAGCGCCATCTCTGTTAGTAGTAAATCTCATACAAAAACAGCACCGATTTGTGCCTTGTGCATCGGAAAGCCAACTTCAGGGCGGCCAAGAAGTTTGGCGGGAACTATACATAACATAACATGAAACAAAATGAACATAGCGTTGTATACTGGTACCGGTAAAACCAGCAGACGGCGTTGTTGATTATTCTGAAACTCAAAAGGTTAGGTTAGGTCAGGTTAGTTACACCATTTTCCCATACATCTGATTGAGGTTTTTTTTTTATTATTTATTAGGCTCGCACTTGCGCTAAGCGACGATGTAGTCGACGATGTAGCACGCTTACCTAGTAGAAACCTATTTACTTTTGACTTAAAGACTCCCAGGTTGTAAGCTATCAGGAAATACAGACTCCGGCAGAGAATTCCACTCCTTAGCTGTACGCACAAGGGCGTCGCAAAGGGGGGGCAGGGAGGGGCAGCTGCCCCCCCCTAGAGATTCTAAAAAAGTTGCCAAATGTAAAGCAACCACAGTCCTAAGTCTTTGACTTGACTTGCTTGATTGATCATTCCCGTACGTCGCGAATGAATATATATAAACCAAACCCAACAGATCGAACCGTTGTTGATCCTCTGTAGACCTCTGTAGAAGTTGCTAAGTCCATTATTGACATTGTCGCACCTAGTTTAGCTATTATCTTTAATAATTGTATCGACAGTGGGGAGTTTCCTGACCTAATGAAAAATAGTAAAATAATACCTTTGTTTAAATCAGGTAGTACTTCAGACCCTACAAATTATAGACCTATTTCAGTACTACCTACGTTTAGTAAAATATTTGAGAAATTAATTTTAGAGCAATTGCAAAGATTTTTTAATAAACATAAATTATTACATAGCAAACAGTTCGGTTTTACAAGGGGTCGTTCAACTACTGATGCCGGTGTTGAGCTTTTAGGACATATTTATAATGCATGGGAAGATAAGTGCGATGCCTTGGGAATATTTTGTGATTTGTCCAAGGCATTTGATTGTGTTCTTCATGAAACGCTAATCAGGAAACTCCGCCACTACGGGATCCGGAACAGCGCTCTGGCTCTTCTTACTTCATACTTGAGTAATAGGATTCAGAGCGTTGACGTTAATGGAAAAACATCTCCCGGATCTATAGTAACAATGGGAGTCCCGCAGGGTTCAATTCTTGGCCCTTTCTTGTTTCTTATTTATATTAATGACTTGCCTTACCTCATAAAGGATAACCATGATATAGTGTTGTTTGCGGATGATACTTCACTTTTGTTTAAACTTAAACGTCAGCAGCTGGTTACTGACGATGTAAATAGCGCGATCTCAAAAGTAGTTCACTGGTTCAATGTTAACAATTTACTTTTAAATGAAAAAAAAACCAAATGCATTAAGTTTACCCTACCTCACGTTAGGCAGGTGAAAACTGATGTGATGTTAAAGGGCGAAGAATTGAATCCTGAAAATAGCACAGTATTCTTAGGCCTAACTTTGGATGCTAAGCTTCAGTGGGGCCCACATATAGATAAATTGTCAAAGAAGCTAAGCTCCGCAGCATATGCTGTTAGAAAGATTCGTAATTTAACTGACATAGAGACAGCCCGTTTAGTATACTTTAGCTATTTTCATAGTGTAATGTTGTATGGTATTCTGTTGTGGGGAAATGCCGCCGACATCCAGACTATCTTTGTTTTGCAGAAAAGAGCTGTTCGATCAATTTATAAATTAAGCCCGAGACACTCTCTCAGAGAGAAATTTAAGGAGATTAATGTAATGACTGTGCCTTCTCAGTATATTTATGAAAATCTTTTATATGCCCATAAAAATATAAAATTGTTTAAAAAATACAGTGATATCCATAACATAAATACTAGGAACAAACACAAATTTGTAGTACCTACAACAAGGCTCAAGAAAATAGGTGGCTCGTTTAGATGTCAATGTGTACGCTTTTATAATAAGCTTCCAAGCGACGTACAAGGTTTAAGTGTTAATAAATTCAAATCATTCATTAAACGTAAGTTGTGCCAGAAAGCGTTTTATAATATTAAAGATTACGTTGAGGACAAAAAGGCTTGGGATTGAGCTGCTCCAATTAATTTCGTTTTTATTTTGCTTCGTGGATTTAGTTTTTAATTATATTTTTATTTTTTTAATTTTTCTTGCAATGACAAGAATATTTACTTTTTAAAGTATTATATTATTTTATTTTAATTATTGTGAATGTGAAGACTATGTGGATTATTCTTTTTTTTTTAATTTGAATTTATCTTAGTTAGTTTTTAATCTTGGTCTGGCAGTTTGAGTATTTATGCGGCCTACCCGAATGTCCTTTCTTTGGTATTGTTCGTCAATTCGTTGAGCTCCTTAAATTCTAAGTTGAGCTGCACGGTTATTGACAAATGCGTGCACTGACTGGACAGGTCCACTCAATCTGGCTGGTTCTTTTCTCAAAAGACCATTTCAGACATCAGTCTACATGGTCTTCACATGATCTAACCAAGTTTTTGTCTGGACTTTAAAAGAGACTGTGACCTCTGAGTTTGTTTCGGCCTTTCTTCTCAGAGTAGTCAGACAGGAAACGCCGACCTCATCTAGTTTTAAAAAATATGATCGACATGTGAAAGTGTTTGTACAAACCAACTTACAGAAAATAAATCATTTATCATTTATCATTTATGATATCCTAAAATAGGCAAAAACCTTCTTTCCCGACACGGAAAAGCGTTGAAAATTTTGATCGCTCTTCCGTGCACAACGTGTACGTTAGAGTTGCGTAGCTTTACTGTTGGACTGTCTGTCTGTCTGTCTGCCTGCCTGCCTGCCTGCCTGCCTGCCTGCCTGCCTGCCTGCCTGCCTGCCTGCCTGCCTGCCTGCCTGCCTGCCTGCCTGCCTGCCTGCCTGCCTGCCTGCCTGCCTGCCTGCCTGCCTGCCTGCCTGCCTGCCTGCCTGCCTGCCTGCCTGCCTGCCTGCCTGCCTGCCTGCCTGCCTGCCTGCCTGCCTGCCTGCCTGCCTGCCTGCCTGCCTGCCTGCCTGCCTGCCTGCCTGCCTGCCTGCCTGCCTGCCTGCCTGCCTGCCTGCCTGCCTGCCTGCCTGCCTGCCTGCCTGCCTGCCTGCCTGTCTGTCTGTCTGTCTGTCTGTCTGTCTGTCTGTCTGTCTGTCTGTCTGTCTGTCTGTCTGTCTGTCTGTCTGTCTGTCTGTCTGTCTGTCTGTCTGTCTGTCTGTCTGTCTGTCTGTCTGTCTGTCTGTCTGTCTGTCTGTCTGTCTGTCTGTCTGTCTGTCTGTCTGTCTGTCTGTCTGTCTGTCTGTCTGTCTGTCACAACAACACATACATACATACATAAAAACAGAATAAAATAAATATTTAAGTGGGGCTCCCATACAACAAACATGATTTTTTTGGCCGTTTTTTAGGGTTCCGTACCCAAAGGGTAAAAACGGGACCCTATTACTGAGACTTCGCCGTCCGTCTGTCTGTCTGTCTGTCTGTCACCAGGCTGTATCTCATGAACCGTGATAGTTAGACAGTTGAAATTTTCACAGATGATGTATTCCTGTTGCCGCTATAACAAGAAATACTAAAAACAGTATAAAATTAATATTTAAGGGAGGCTCCCATACAACAAACGTGATATTTTTGCCGTTTTTTGCTCGATATTAATAACGGCAACAGGTAGACGCTTGAAATATTCACAGAATATTTAGTTGTATATTCTCTTCAAAAAATAATAATTATTAAATTAAAATAAAATAAATTAAGGGGGGCTCCCATACAACAAACGTTATTTTTTTGCAGTGTTTTGCGATAATGGTACGGAACCCTTCGTGTGCGAGTCCGACTCGCACTTGGCCGGTTTTTTTGTATGATTTACTACTGCGCAGACATTGCAGCCAACTTCGGGACGGCCAAGAAGTTTGGCGAGAACTATACCGATATTATAACAATCGCTGTAGATGTAAGGCTCGTACTACAAGTGAAAAGCTTCATGTACTCTCGACTTTACCTACAATTCATACTTTTCTCATTCTCCATATCAACTTGCCCCCCCCTAGGCCATCGGCTGGCGACGCCCTTGTGTACGCATAATAAAAGTATTCCCAAATTGTTATGTTTGGGATGTCTACCATGTACCGATGATGCATCGCCGTACGTCTTGTAGTCCGATGCTGGAACGGGCTAGGAGGAATTAATTCATGCAATTCCATCGCACAATCCTCGAAATGTAACCGTTAAAAAACCGACAACTTGGCGTCGGTGTTCAAAAGTGAGGTGAGGTGGTACAAAATTCGCCGGGACAGCTTGTTTATTACTAAAAACAAAAATACATAGTTTATTGCCCAGTTTTCTATGAAGCGAAAGGGCAACGGGAACAACTATACATCAATTTAAGACAAATGCAACTATTAATATTCGTGCCCGTACCATGAACGGCATGAAAGTTTCGGCGAACATAGCCTTAGTAAACAAATTGTAAAATAGCGTCAATTTCTATGAGCAAGCGGTGACACTTGACAGGCTTGGTAGGTCAAGTGTTGACAATTGTGCCTCTAGCAGTGGCCGCTGAGGCATCTTGATACTCTGTGGCGTCCATGGAGCATTACATAACTTGACGGCTTGCATGCTGACGAATTATATTAACATAATATACGGAGTTAATGGGGTAGGGAACGTGACTGTGTGAATTATTAATAGTGTCTGACTGAGACTATAAAGGGTTGGAAATAGTAGGACATTGTTTTCTTGTCGGTCATGCTACATGCATGTTCATGTTGATTATTATCAATTTCAATCTGTATAAAAGTTGTTTTTGTACATCGAAAATATTTCAAAAAAATATAGCCAGTTTTGTCATTTCCAGCATTTTTGGAGATTTTGTCTGTTTTTCGGTTTATCTGTTTGTCTATTTATTTGTGCATGCACCACGTAAAATGTACGAAACTAATGTAGATAACGTTTAAACATACAAATTGTGCGTAACTTGAAGTATTTCTTAGTTTTTAAACCGCAAACCCGCCGCTCGTCAGTTATGGCACAAAGTACGTAAACGGCGGCGCGTCCCATTTTGGCATTTCAACCATCGCTATTGCTGATATTATGACTTTTTGTCTATGAGTTAGTTTCTTTGTTGTGGTTACGTCTATTATCTCTATAATAGGGGCAATTATATCGCCATCAAAAGGGCATGAATTCATGCCATAATATATTTTGAAGAAGGCCTTCATAATATAATATTTTGTCAAGAAAACTTCGAAACCTACAAAAAGTAAGAAGATCAAAGAAGCTTCATTATTATTGGCGGAAATTAGAACCGATTCTTGAGAAAATACGCCGTTTTGTAGTTATCGATAATGTTTCTGATATTGACGATTATTTATAGTTTTCTTCATGTCATCTGTAAGGATTTGGGGCACGGCAGTCAGCTGCCAAGTCTAACAAAAAAGGCGCAGCCGTACCATGCTCTTCTCCAATTTATTCGGGACATTTTTGACCCGCTGTAACTTTATTGTGGATAAAGCTAGAAGCCTGAATGAAAAACGCCATCTAAAGAGCCGAAACCCCTGAGTTCCAAGAAATGTAAGAAATATGGAAGATAATTAACTAAAGAAAAAAAAGGTGCACTTTATTTTATAAGAATCCTACATCGTATCTTCTTTTTTTTACCGGAGTAACCTTCAAAAGGCACCTGAACTTTTGTGGCAAGACCAGCTAGTGTGGGATTTTTACCTCAATAAAACCACCCCGGTGATCACCATTAGCACTTGGAACCCCCGTTACCTCTTAAATGACCACTCCGGAACCACCAATGTGCAACACCTGTTAGGTCACGTCCCTGGGGCGACTGAGAAGCGGCTCTCCCCTGAGCCTCGCTGTGCACGGCAGCACTTGATCACTGTGCTACTGTCTTATCCGGAGTCACTTCGTGGCATCACACCTAGCTTAATATTTGAATAGGTTAAACCAATCTCCTTATTATTTCAAATATCAATACAATACCGAACGCGCAGAGGAAACTATGCATTTAGCGTAGAATTTGTACAATGCAAGGCCATTAGTTGGGACTGAGGGATTATTCTAAATCTGGCTTGCAAGGCAGTAAGCCGGGAATTTATAGTTGGTGGCACTGCACTGGCACCGACAAAACCTTTCTTACGTGTTTCGGGTTTTAATGTTCGGATTTTCGTTGTTTTTTTTTACAGCTTTTAGTTATTTTTATTTTTATAAGGGTCTGAAGTAAATGTGGTCTTAATTGGTGGACAATCATTAAACTTAGCTATAGAATACGCCTTCACGCTCCTAGCCACTGCAGGAGATGCCCCGGGCGTCGGGTGTTGCAAGCCGATTCCCGGCCACCGTAGGCGCTGGCTTGCGGACGGCGAGTAACGGGTAGGTCGCCGCCCGATAAGGACCAGGCCCGAGTCGATGGCGCCTTGTATTCCACGCGTGCCTTAAAGAGATGTCAGCAAAACTGACGGGGTCTACTAGGGCCGATGCTTGTCTGGGTCGTCGATAAATTTGGCTCTGGATCAAGCAACTGAAGGAATACAATTGGGTTTTAGTCAGTAATAGTCTAATATGCAGCTACACCCAGAGCGGATGAAGTCATTGGATGACTACACAAGCAAAACAAAAAAAAAAAATTGTCACAGCGGATCTTCGTGTCTCTGAAGTTAGGCTCTACGAACCATTGTGCGCAAGAAACAGTTCGTCATCGACTAGACTGCATACAGTAAGCGAGACAGGACGATGCGACAAACGTAAGCAATTGAAAGAGGCAGTTATACAATCCTATCTTCACCTTCAACATTGACACAAAAATAGCTACTACGCAGGGTCTTGCAGCCAACTTCAGAGACACAAAGATCCGCTGTGACTACTGTAAAAACTATTGATACTTTATTGATTTCTGCCTTCTCATGAATATTCTGGGTCTAACATTGAACAGACATTGAAACAGGCATTTTATCAGCAATGGCGATAGTCTATATACCATAATGTAAGGAATAGATCACGTGACAATTCGATAGCATTTGGCAATTTTATACATTATTGACATTTAGCCAATCGTGATAGCGTCACTTTGGTTGATGTGTATGTCTCTTGTCTCTTGGTCTTATTAAAATAATCATTATCATCATCGTTTCAGCCGAAAGATGTCCACTGCTGGACATAAGCCTCACTCAGGCGTCGACACACTGACCAATCCCGTGCGTCTCGCATCCAGTGGATGCCCGCTACCTTACCCAGGTCATTGGTCCACGTAGTAGGAGGCCTTCCAACGGATCGACTTTCGGTCCACGGTCGCCAGTTCAGAACTCTCCGGCCCCATCAACCATCCGTTCTGCGAGCAATGTGCCCTGTCCACTGCCACTTTAGTTTTGCAATTCTGCGGGTTATGTCGGTAATTTTGGTTCTCCTGCGGATATCCTATATTGTGATGCGATCTTGCAAGGAAACACCGAGTATAGATGCTTTATTTATCCTCTTTTGATATAAGATTTCTGATGAGGCCCATTGTGAGCGACAACATCTCGGTACCATAGGTGAGCACTGGCAACAAACACTGGTCTATTGAAATAATACTAACCAGTAAATTTGGTCAAAATCATACTAACAGGTAGCCTAAGCTTTGTAACTGCACACAGCTTAGGCTATCTGTCCTAACTGGTTATGTTGGGTCAGAACTGTGAGATGCACAACCCGAGCGAGCGAAGTGAGCGGTCCCGCAGTAATGACCGGGAAGCTCTGCGTCCTCATTGGAAATTATTTAAGGATTGTTTAAGATAGACCTGATTAATTAAAATAAAATTAATAATAAAAAAATGCTTATATATTTTTTTTATTATTATTGTTAGCTCGCGCTTGATCATCTGATGGTAAGCGATGATGTGGTCGACGATGAAACACGCTTGCCTAGAAGAATTACTACTACTTACTATTCACTCTTGACTTAAAGCTTTTTTTTTTTTTTTTTTTTTATTTGATATAGGTTTGCGCTTGACCACCATCTCACCTGATGGTAAGCGATGATGTGGTCGACGATGGATCGCGCTTGCCTAGAAGTAACCTATTCACTCTTGACTTAAAGACCCCTAGATTGTAGCTATCGGGAAACACAGACTCCGGCAGGGAGTTCCACTCCTTAGCTGTACGCATAATAAAAGTATTCTCAAAACGTTTAGTGCGTATGGGTGGGATGTCCACCATGTACCGATGGCGCATCGCCGTACGTCTGGTAGTCCGATGATGAAACGGGCTGGGCGGAATTAGATCATGCAATTCCATCGCACACTCCCCGAAATGTAATCGATAAAAAACCGATAAGCTGGCAACTCGGCGACGATGTTCAAGGCTCTGGAGCTTTGACTTAACCAGTGCCTCATCACCGATGAGCCTCTTGGCCCGCTTTTCGATCGACTCTAGTGCATCAAGCTGGTATTTGGCAGATCCGTCCCAGAGATGAGAACAGTACTCCATGCATGATCGAACTTGCGCTTTATACAAGCTGAGCAGCTGTTCTGGCGAGAAGTACCTTCTCACCTTTGCAAGGATCCCCAACTTTTTGGCAGCCAGCTGAGCCTTTGCCTCAATATATGGGCCAAAATTAAGTGTCGATGTCAACGTAACGCCAAGAAGCTCAAGATGGTCAGTTATTGGCACGGTCACATCTCGGAAAGTTGGAGCCGGGTGAAATTGGCTCTTTTTAGCGGAAAAAAGACACGCCTGGGTTTTAGCAGCATTAAACCTGACCAGATTGGCATCGCCCCATTCGGAGACTGCCTGCAAGGACAGGTTCAAGCGCTCCACCATGGCCTCCCGGAGAGACTGGATCTGAGGCCCGGTAGCACGAGCGTTGGACAGGTATCTCTCTGCAACAGTGCTGTCGTCTGCATACCCAAAGGTGCCGGGTTTTAGCAGATCGTTAATGTGCAGCAGGAATAAAGTTGCTGAAAGTACCGACCCCTGAGGGACCCCGGCATTAATATCCAAGTGGTCCGACGAGCAGCTTACCGAGCATTGGCATCTAAACTAAAAGTATATGCTAAATTTCAGCTCGATCGGTTAGTAAAAACTGTTTTAAAATTCAGTTGCATGATTCGACCCGTTTATTTAACTAACAAGGTGAGTTAAATAAAAGCTTGTAAAAATGTGACTTATTTCATAAATACATAACAAAAATATCAATATGTTTTTCTTGCATACATCTTACTGTTAAGAAAAACATTGCAATAACAAGCACAATACGGTGAACAATACCGACACTATTTCCTTACTAACGTATGCGAGAGCAAGCCTTACTTCCTACAACATTATGACGACACATGAAGTTAATAAATATTCTATGAGAGCTACATGCCATATAGTAGAAAAGTTGCAGAAGATCTGTTTTATTTAGCTTTGGAGTATGTAGATTATTTTGAACAGTGCAATGCTATTCCTACCTGAAGGGTATCATGTTGTCCAGATTCTGGGTCGGCATAATACTGGTATTCAAATTAGAAGCCAACCTCAACGTAGTCGGGTTGGGTTGTTTGACAGGCAATGCTATCTTGTAGAGTTCTCTTGTATTTAAATTATTAACGGTCCTCTCAGAACTATGAAGGAAAAAAATCTTTCAGCACGGACTTTAAAACAAAAATTTTATGGTAAAACGTTTTAATTTTGATTTTTTTTTTTACTTTTGGAGCCTTATATTACAATACAAATTGAGGAAGAAGATTTAAGAAAATATACATAATAAGGGTTACTTAAAAACTTCTAGTCAGATCTTGATAAATGGGACCACAAAAGAACACCAGCTTTCAAATAAAAAAGACTCATCAAATTCGGTTTATAATTAGAGGAGTAATCGCGTAACAAACATACAAAAACATACAGTCGAATTGAGAACCTCCTTCTTTTTGAAGTCGGTTAAAAATCATGATGAAACAACTGCCTTGTAATGCAACCAAACACTCGAAGACATGTACACCAACACGTACAGGTCTCGTGTGGTGAGTTATGGCCCAGTTTTTCTCTGTGAGAGCAAGTCTGTGCCTAGCACAAAACTCATGCATGGTCTTCTTACTTGTGTGCCTCTAAGTTTCTGCTTGATAAATTTATTTTTGTTATTTATTTATATATACTTTATGTACACCAAGATGAAAAAAATAAAAAAAATTACATTTCATTTTTTTTGTTCTGCTTTTATTCTTTTCTACTCTGAATAAAATAGATCTTCTGAATTCTATCTGTGTCTAATTTAGTGCGGAAGTTCATATAACCTACAAACGGACGTCATAAACTTGTATTCTACCGTTTTTTGTTGACGGATGAGTGGAAAAACTGCTCTTATGATGGTACAGATGTGGACAAAAACTCGTATAGTCTACTTTTTTTTTTTACTGCACGGAAAGTAAGCAGTAGAACAAGGTTTTCACTATTGCTTGAGCAGACATCCGAATAGTAATAAAACTTATATATTTATTTAACACACTATAGTATGAAAATGCTCAATGCTGCCTTGGAAATAGCACTCGACAATGGTAATTCTGCAATAACCTAAGTCTAACCTTAAAAATCACCATCTATGAGACCAGTGGTGGCTCAGTGGTAGCGGCAGAGTCTTACAAGTTGTAGGTCGTAGGTTCGAACCCAGGCAGGCACATTACTTTGTGTAAATTATTTCATCACCACTGCTTTCAAAACTGTGAAGGAAACCGATAATGGAAAAGAAAAATGTTTAGAACCAAAAATTCCAAGATATGTGACATCCACCGACCCACACTGAGCCCGCGTGGTGGATTGTAGCCCATTCCCTCTCGGAGAGAGAAAACCTGCACAACGGACCAAATGCGATTCTAAGTGCAGAAAAAGGGGTCCATCTATCCTATCCTATCACCATGTTTCTGTCTAGTCTTTCCCCAGCTATGTTGGTGTCGGCTACTAGTCTAACTGGATGAAGCTGAATACCAGTATTTTTATTATAGTTACTGCCTGTTCGACCTCCACAATCCAGTTATTATATAAAACGATACTTCTTAGCAAGACTGGTGGCCAGACTTTTGGTCATCTGACAACCCAAAGTCAAAGTAATTTATTTTAATTTTAATAAGTCCATGAAGTAGCAGTTTTGATCGCCGAAAATTTTAATTGAATAAAAAATTGATTCGCAAAGGCAGATTGTTATGGAGAAGAATGGAAAAGAAACTTCATAGTAACTCTTTTAAAATAAAAAGTGTTTTACAATATTTTCATACATACATTACTTCATATATACATGAGGACGATGCAGCTATTTATAACACTACTATATTATGTATAGGTATGAAATTGTATAAGCACTAACAGGTAAATTCATTTATTTAATAAATATGAACATGGTTCTTACATACTTACAAATATTGCAAACATATAAGTTACTTAATTCAACAACAATGGAATCAGTTTGATTTTATCTATGGAGCAGGACTAGCATGTTGCCAAGCATTCTTATTTTGAATATAATCATTTAATTTGTAATGATAAAAATGCTTTACAAAATGTGCTTTTAACAAAAGTTTTAAATTTTGGTTTCATTTAGTTATAGATCTGCAAATAATACCAGTACAAACCGCTTCACGTGCTTTTCGAGACGCGGAGGGATTTAGTGGAACTTACCTTAACGTATAACTAGTATTGCCCAGTCGCCTATAATCAACATATACGGCTAGGGTTAATTGGTGAAAGCAGATTACGAAAGTGGGTCAATATTCTTTTTTCAATACAGTTGTTAAACATGGCGTACTTTCAGAGGTTATAATTATGATTCGAAAATTAAATCTTACGCATAGGCATCTTTCTGTTACGCGGTCGTGACTTTTGTTTACGAGCTCGATCATTAGTTTTGCAGTTTAGTTTTAAATTTATAAGTCAATTTAAAAAGTTTAGTAGCATAGAGTTTTCATACATAGAATAAAAAGGGATAGATTTTATACGAGGAAAAATGAATGATTCCGTACGTTTTAGCATTGAACTCTCAAAAGTCTTTTTAATGGTTGTTTAATATATTTAATTACCAGTTTTAATTTAATTATTTTCACATCAATATTTGTCTGAAATCGAATAGGCTGTATAGACTGTTTTCGTTGTAAAAAATGTCCAGTTGCAAAAACGCGCCTTTAGTTATAAGTCAATTTAAAAAAGTTTAGTAGCAAGGAGTTTTCATTTATAGAATAAAATGGAATAGATTTTATACGAGGAAAAATTAATGATTCCGTACGTTTTAGCATTTAATTCTCAAAAGTCTTTTAAATGGTTGTTTAATATATTTAATTACCAGTTTCAATTTAAATATTTTCACATCAACATTTGTCAAAAATCGAATAGGCTGTGTAGGCTGTTTCGTTGTAAAAAAAATATGTCCAGTTGCAAAAACGTGCGAAAATTTTAATTTTTGTGAATAATCTCTAATTCTTTGATTTGTTTTTACTATTTCCCACAACTGTATTGAAAAATATCGTGTGATACACGGGCGTGTAGGTTATTGCAAACTCGTGTCATTAAAAACCCTCACCTTCGGCTCGGGCTTGTTAATGATCAGCTCGTTTGCAATAACCTACTTTCCACCCTTGTATCACAATGTACTATTTCAATACAGTTGTTAAACATGGCATACTTTCAGAGGCTTTAATTATGATTCGAAAATTAAATCTTACGCATAGGCATCTTTCTGTTACGCGGTCGTGACTTTTGTTTACGAGCTCGATCATTAGTTTTGCAGTTTAGTTTTAAATATAAAAGTCAATTTAAAAAGTTTAGTAGCAAAGAGTTTTCATACATAGAATAAAATGGGATAGATTTTATACGAGGAAAAATGAATGATTCCGTACGTTTTAGCATTGAACTCTCAAAAGTCTTTTAAATGGTTGTTAAATATATTTAATTACCAGTTTTAATTTAATTATTTTCACATTAACATTTGTCTATAATCGAATAGGCTGTATAGACTGTTTTCGTTGTAAAAAATGTCCAGTTGCAAAAACGCGCCTTTAGTTATAAGTCAATTTAAAAAAGTTTAGTAGCAAGGAGTATTTATACATAGAATAAAATGGAATAGATTTTATACGAGGAAAAATTAATGATGCCGTACGTTTTAGCATTTAATTCTCAAAAGTCTTTTAAATGGTTGTTTAATATATTTATTTATCAGTTTCAATTTAATTATTTTCACATCAACATTTGTCAAAAATTTAATAGGCTGTGTAAAAAAAATATGTCCAGTTGCAAACACGCGCGATATTAAATTTTTTTGTGAATTAACAAATCTAATTCTTTGATTTGTTTTTACTATTTCCCACAACTGTATTGAAAAATATCGTGTGATACACGGGCGTGTAGGTTATTGCAAACTCGTGTCATTAAAAACCCTCGCCTTCGGCTCGGGCTTGTTAATGACAGCTCGTTTGCAAAAACCTACTTTCCACCCTTGTATCACAATGTACTATTGTCATTAACCTTTTGTTGCCTGTTACAATACTACAAGGTAAAAGTTGTCAGTTCCTTGCTAAATACAATGCAGAACAATCTGTGCGCCATATTAATACTCCTTCTAAATTGTCATAATCCGGTATTTTCCCGAGTTATTACCCTTAAAACTGGGTTAGCTGTGTCGTAGACATGGCTGTAGGTGACAAATGTAGAATGCAAGAAGTACAATTAAAAAATTAAAACCCCTGACACATTTTTATTTCACACATGATCGACAATCTATTGAACTCGGCATTATGACACGATATCTTGCGAAAACACCCCGAATCAAACAGTAAAACGCGCATTACTTTTGACCGACTGAACCGATTTTCATCAAACATAGCTAAAACATTCACGATAAAGTCACCTTTCAAAAATACAAACGCAATCAAAATCGGTTCATCCGCTTAGGAGCTATGATGCCACAGACAGATACTTAAATACACAAACACAAAGGTACATACGTCAAACTTATAACACCCCTCTTTTTCCGTCAGGCATTTTACAATATACAAGTTCATACTTTATGATTGTTGCAGCATTTCCTTTAGGGTCCACAAAACCTGACGACCAGTCTTTTAAAGGGTGTCGTGTAGCCCAGCAACCGGGTTGTGGAAATGTAGAGATCAGATATTATGCAGTAATTTTTTGTAAAGCGGTGTGGTATTCAGCGCCATTTGGTATTGCAAATCAATTAAAATAATTTCTGCGGTATAGTTGACGATATTTCATAAGGGTCACTTGTCAAGATATAAATATAATAGATGGACTTACCAAACAACTAAATAGTACAGCCCAAAAGGCAAAAGATACGTGGGAAGATAGAAGAAAAGATGGGCCGATGACATCATAAACAGCAGGAAAAAGTTGGATGCATACGGCCAAAGACAGGGAAAGATGGAAAGGAATGGAGGAGGCTTTTACCCACAGGGGGCCACATAACAAAGAAATGGAAAGGAAATAATTATAATTATGTATATTTGTAATAATTGTTAAGTGGAAAATAAAGATATAATAAAAAATAAAGTTTATGCAATGGACGTATAATAGGGGTTATTAAAACACGAGCGTAGGTTTATCACATGAGGCGAAGCCGAATGGAAATATAAAATATAACTGAACCAAGCAAAAATGAATAAAATGGCGGGCTTATTCAAGCGCGCTCAGCATAACCACAGATTAACTAAAAGTTCCTCGGGCATATCTACTGCGCATGTGCAAATAGCTGTCACGTCGTAACGCAAAAAGGCACGAGTAAATTATACGTTCTGACAAACATATTTAATGAATATTTAAAATTAATAATTTATTGATCAATATCTAAATCTAGATTAATTAAAAATGCCTTTAATGAAGTATTAGTTTTATTTTACCTTTTATATGAATGATAATCTGTACTTAACTAATTTGTAAAACATTTCTCAAATAATAAAAGCTCTATGCGTCGGGCTGACGTTGGCGTTAAAAATTAAAAAAGTACAGAAAAGTAAAAAGCACTAGTGAAAAAAAGTGACACTTTGCGCACAGTTTGGCTGCTTGGAAAACGCGTTTTTCGAGGACATGCATTGTAAAGTAATTTTCATAACACTTTTCTTGATGATTTATTACATTAGTTTAGAGGTTGACAAACTCTACTTTAGCATGAAACTTTAGGAACTTTATGAACCTAGTGATAGTGAAATATTGTAATCAAAAACATTTAAACAAAAAAATGAAACCGACTTCCAAAACAAAACACTACAAAGCGAAAAATAACTTTATTTTCGGAAGTTGGTCTTTGGTATCCGACTAAAGAAAAGATGCCGACGAATAATCAATAAGCACAGTATTCTTAGGCCTAACTTTGAATGCTAAGCTTCAGTGGGGCCCACATATAGATAAATTGTCAACGAAGCTAAGCTCCGCAGCATATGCTGTTAGAAAGATTCGTAATTTAACTGACATAGAGACAGCCCGTTTAGTATACTTTAGCTATTTTCATAGTGTAATGTCGTATGGTATTCTGTTGTGGGGAAATGCTGCCGACATCCAGACTATCTTTGTTTTGCAGAAAAGAGCTGTTCGATCAATTTATAAATTAAGCCCGCACACTCTCTCAGAGAAAAATTTAAGGAGATTAATGTAAGTTGTGCCAGAAAGCGTTTTATAACATTAAAGATTACGTTGAGGACAAAAAGGCTTGGGATTGAGCTGCTCCAATTAATTTAGTTTTTAATTTTTTTAATTTTGCACCGGGAATTTAGTGTTTAATTTTTTTTTTTAATTTTTCTTGCAAAGACAAGAATATTTACTTTTTATAGTATGATATTATTTTATTTTAATTATTGTGAATGTGAAGTGTAGTGTATCTGTCTCACTCGCACGTTCGCTTTGCCATCCCCACTTTCCCCCCACACAGACATACACAATCTCGTGCGCACCACGTTAGTAATGCGAGAGCCGCTGGCTAGAGCAGACGTGTTGAAGTGTGGTCATTTAGTGCGTGTACGAGCCTGTGAATTGCCCTATAGAACCGGTCACTACAAATGGCGACGAGGATAAAGTATGAAAATATATTGGTGTAAATAAAAAGAAGAAGGATTGGGGTAAGTAGATAATGCATGACATGACACACGGTTATTTGTTATCGTTTAGGCGCCCACATTCCGTTATGAAAATAAGACAATAAAGCAGGTCCTACGTGATAAAATGAAAAATTACATGGTAAATACCTATTTATTGTGTAAACACCATATGACTGCTTAAATATAACTATTTAGCGGAAAATAAATACTGCCGAAGTATTGACTAAATAACCGTCCCAAATTTTAATAATAAAGGAAATTTTGCATTACGAAGGTAAAGAAATTCGTATTATTCTAATCAAAGAGCCAAGGGCCATGACTAAGAAGTGTCTGATTACAAAAAACTTTGCCTTTAAACATACACCAAACAGCTGTTCTAAAACGATTGCAAAATTATATTGGTGGGTAGGTAAATAACAAAATTTACTTTACTTATTCAAATCATAACATCTGATCAAAATAATAAAATCGATACATTGTTATTTTGAAACCGAACTACTGCGCCTGCAACGCGGATATCGTTGAAATCTTTCCACAGACAATCGAGAGTCTACCCTATTTAATGGAATCATTTTCTGGTTACCGTTCAAAATTCATATAGGGATTTCCAATGATCGGGAAATACGTTTTGATTGAATACTTAAGTTTTATGGCAACATATTGTGATTTCATTTCATTCGGACACATAAAGCTATTTGAAATTGTGGTACATCGATGCATGGATTTTCAGTAATTCGGAAGTTTGATTTGACTTCGGGGTAGCCACCGGGCATATGACATTCGAAACCGAGAAAAAAAAAAAAGAAATCTATGCTATGTAGAAATCTAAATGTATCCTAAAAGACCTTAAAACGTAGGTATATACGCACTGAGTGTTTATGTGAATATGTACATTGTAGTTACATATAGGCCTAAATGCCTACGTATCTATTCATTGATTATCGAGCCTGACCCCTCAAATTTAGAGGTTAAAATTGAATCGTCTACCGATTGAAACGTTGATGATAATAAACAGTAACTTTTAATAATAATAAACAGTAACTTTTAATAATAATAAACAGTAACTTTTTTATAATAATAAACAGTAACTTTTAATATCAACAAAGGTGGTTTTGGCAAAAAAAAAATTGTGTACATCATAATACAATATTTAATTAAATATCCATATTTGTAGCCGCAACTACTCAAACGAAGGTCTCAAGATTAAATTGAATTACATCAAGCCAAGGTCCACGCAGATTCAAAAAAGCTCGTAAAGGGCACGTAAAAATTTGAAAACATCCTAAGGCCAAGCAGTCATGTTTTGGTTACATAAGCCAAGCATATGAGCCCAAATTCCTGCTGTAAACAGCAGTGACTCATGCAACGACAGTATTATATAAAATACGGGTTTTAGTTACGTGGTTTTAGGGCTAATTAAACCTAAAAAGAAAATATTTATTTATAAAAAGATAAAGTTAGTTAACTTGCAATATTAGTTAACACATTCGTGTTAATTTTGAAATAACCTTTTTAAGACCTTGTTTTTTGAAATGTGAGGGTAGAGGAAGAATTTTCTGCCCCAACGGAGCTAGTACACCGAGACACCAGTCTACCCGGGACCACGATCGTTGCAACACGGTCGAAACGTCGGGTTAAATAAGTAAATAAATAATCTAAATCATCGCGTTAAATTCCCGTGATATATTGTTTTCCATTATGAAAAAGAAAGAAAGTTTTAAAGTTAATACCTTGTTGTTTGTTCATTGCCTACGTATCATATACAGTACGCTTTGGAACTTTTTAGTATATTAGTAAACTTATAACATTGTGGGCACGAAAAAATATTTATAAACTAGCTTCTTCCAGCGGTATAGCCGCGCGTAGTTCGAAAATGATCCCTAGTGAACGTTACACCAAAATAAGTGGCCTGTGTGCTGTCCCGGACTGTGATCTGTCTCTGTGCCGGGTTTCGTCCGGATCTGTTCAGCGGTTCTGGCGTGGTTGGATGCCGGGCGTGCATCCGTCCGTCCGTGCTTTCGCATTTATAATGTTAGTAAGATTTACGATCGGTTTTCGAGCTAAATCAACTGACAGTTGCCTACAAATCTTTAAAAGGGTATGAGCTGCTGTCCCTATCAGGTATGTACATTCTTGAGAGTGTAGTGGTCGTGAAAACAGATTTACACCATTGCATTTGAAACATTCTTAATTATTTTTGTACACAGGACATACAAAATAAACTAAATATTTGTACAAAACCGGGTAACAATAGGAAATAGAACCGGTAACAATAGAACGGGTAGCAATTGGAAATAGAACTGTTTTTGGAAAAAACAATGTTTGAAATTGTTTGTTTTACTGAGCATTGGCTGAAAGATCATACAATGCTAATTAATTATGAAAATTATACTGTGGGTAGTTGTTTTAATAGAAATATTATGTTACGTGGAGGTTCACTTATATTAATTAAAAATGGTATTAAATCAAAACCTCGTAAAGATATTGTAGATCTATCAGTTGAACATAGTGTTGAACTGTCATGCGTTGAGCTGGATAAGCATGTCATAGTGTGCGTTTACAGACCCCCCAATTATGGTAACTACTCTATATTTGAGTCAGTGATGGAAGATGTTTTGGCAAAACTTGCAATTGGAAATAAACTAATCATAATCTGTGGTGATTTTAATATAAATATTTTAGAGAGTAATTCAGATAGCAGTAGATTATTAAATCTCTTCAAATCATTTAATTTGTCACATGTGTTTATGGAACCAACACGAAAAACTGTAACTTCTGCTACATGTATTGATAATGTATTTTGTTGCTGCGACTACTTAGACAAAGCCATTATAAATTGTCTGCCTTCGGATCATAGTGGGCTATTGGTAACCTTTGAGTCCAACATACCAATTCAACAAGTGCAGATTCAATCCAGACCAATAACATCCGGTAAATTAAATCAGTTTAACAGCAGTTTAATTAGTAAGCTAAGTGATCAAGACCTTACAGTGAATGATGGTAATATTCTATATAAAAAAGTTTTCTCAGTAATCCAAAAGGAGTTCAATAATTCTTTTAGGAAAAAAACTAAAACTGTATGCCCTAAGTTTTTATTCAGTGACTGGGCGACTGAAGGACTCAGGAAAAGTAGGGAAAGACTTTACGAGCTCTATGGCCTTAAGCCTTATATTAACACTGAAACTTTTAACAAGTATGTTGCTACTTATTCAAAAATTTTTAGAAATACGTGTAAAGTAGCTAAGGCTTTATACATTGGTAATAAAGTTAAAACCGCAGAAAATAAAATCAAGACTGTTTGGAAAATTATAAACAATGAAACGAACAGAAACAAAAGAAATAATACTGATTACACGCTTGAAACTACACATGGACTTATTAGAGATAACAAAAAAGTTGCTCAAGAATTTGTGGATTTCTTTACCAGCATCCCAATTAAAACTACTGAAACCATAAATTCTTCGCCCTCACTTGCTTCTGGTTTATTAAACGCAAACGTTTCAGCCTGCCCGACAGAATTTAACTTTTCACATGTAAACCCAATGACAGTAATAAAAGCTTTTAAGCAAATCAAGATCAAATTGACCGAAGATCTATGGGGAATGTCCATCAAAGTTTGTACCTCCATTATTCAGACTATAGCGCCGTACTTAGCTTTAATTTTTAATTTGTGTGTAGATCAAGGAGTCTTTCCGGATCTAATGAAACATAGTAAGGTTATACCACTTTTTAAATCCGGGAACAGTAAAGACACAAATAATTATAGACCAGTATCGGTGCTGCCGGTTTTCAGCAAGATATTTGAAAAGATAATGCTAAATCAGATGCTCATTCATTTTAATACGAACAACATCCTACACGATAAACAGTATGGTTTTACCAAAGAACGTTGTACGACTGACGCTTGTGTCACCTTATTAAAACATATCTTTGAAGCGTGGGAAGAGGCACAAGATGCCATAGGGGTTTTCTGCGACCTGTCGAAAGCATTTGATTGCGTTGATCATGAAACATTACTTTTGAAACTTGAGCATTACGGGCTAGGCCAATCAGCGTTGAGTTTGGTTAAATCTTATTTAAATGATAGACAGCAATTAGTTCAAATAAACGGTGTAAATTCGTCCGGGTTAACCGTGAAAATGGGGGTACCCCAGGGTTCAATTTTGGGTCCTTTCTTGTTTCTAGTCTACATTAACGATTTACCTCATCTATTGAAAAACAATCTAAACATGGTGTTATTTGCTGATGACACTTCGTTGATTTTTAAGATAAATAGACGTACGAGTAACGTTGACGATGTGAATACCGTCTTGCGACAGGTTCAAAATTGGTTCACAGCTAATAATCTAGTTTTAAATGCTAAAAAGACTAAGTGCATAAAATTTGTCTTGCCGAATGTCAAAAGTAATGATTGTGACATTTTATTAAACAAGGAGAAGCTAGAATTCGTCGATAAAACGGTTTTTCTGGGGATCACGCTAGACTCGAGGTTGCAATGGGGGCCTCATTTAATATCACTTGCGGGGCGGCTAAGCTCGGCAGCTTATGCTGTTAGAAAAATACGTCAGTTTACTGATGTCGATACCGCAAGATTAGTCTATTTTAGTTATTTTCATAGTATAATGTCTTACGGTATCTTACTATGGGGAAGGGCTGCAGACATTGAGTCAATTTTTATTCTGCAAAAACGAGCCATCAGAGCGATATACAATCTTCGCCGGCGCGATTCTCTAAGGGAACTGTTTAAGAACATTAACATCATGACGGTACCTTGTCAATATATTTATGAAAACATCATGTATGTTAGAAAGAATTTACATCTTTTTAGTAAAAACGGTGACAGACATAATTATGTTACTAGAAATAGGGATCAACTAATTCAACCAGGTTTCAGGCTGGCTAAAGTAGCATCATCTTTTATGGGGTACTGTATAAAATGTTACAATAAAATTCCTCCCCACATTCTACAACTAAATGAGACGAAATTTAAGACTTGTATAAAACGCACACTATGTAGGCAAGCATATTATAAGTTGGGGGATTACATCGCTGATAAAAATGCTTGGCTCAATGCTGGTCCTGCTCCGCAGCCACTAGGGCGCAAGAACAATTAGTGATGGGCAGAAAAGTATCGAAGTATTGTTGGACATGCTGAAGACTGTATGCAAATTTTTGTATTGTATAAACTCAATTAGTATTATATAATTGCACAGCACATGTGTGAGTACTATGTTCCGACTGTAGATAAATCTACCATTCACTGTACCTATATGTCGTTCGTTGACTTCTGTGTGCCCTGGCAGTTGAGTGTGTCATGCTCTCTCTAATTTCTCTCTGATGGTGGCACATGTGTTGGATCATTCGGTTCCCTTCATGATGGTTGAGCTGAGTGGTGCCGATCCATGCGTCATGTTCGTGAACGGGCGCCATCAGTTGGGATTGGTCATAACTTAGCTGTCTCGGCCTGTTAAAGTGCTTTTTTTTAATTATTTGTTACTCTAGACGCTTTTACGTACACGTCTTTTTACATCGTTCTCACATATATGTATTTTTTCAACAAGAATGATGTAACCAAAAACTTGTAATTAAAACTGATGGAAAAGAGTGTCCGGGGAGTTTCTTGCAAATTCTTCTCCATTGAGACCTACAGACGCTTGCGAATTTGCAACTAGAGTCATCTTTTTATTAATTTTTTGTTTGACAATTCAAAAGTACTTCTAAAGTTTAATTGAAATAAATACCTTGATTTTGATTTTTTGATTTTAACTCTGGATTCGATTTTCTACTATCAAACTTTTGAGTGATGGAAAGAGTTTGTAAAAGAGGGTAGAGGTAGTCAGGTGTAAAAAGTCAAACTAACTCAAAATGAATAAAACACATCAAAAATATACTACGTACATAACAATACCCAATATGTACGGTTAAGCTGTTTGATTCTTGACCCATCCGTTTGAAAACTTCAAAACATTAGTTTTCTTACTACAAACCACTCATCTCATGGTGGATTTAAGTCTGTGTCAATACAGACATCTGGTCGCGCAACTACTATTACCATTTTGTTCATTGCAATAGGTAGATTATTAATTGAAAAAAAGGGATAAAGCAGAAATTGGAATTAACTGTCGACCCGCATTGTTTACTTATAGAAGGAAGCACAGATAATTGGAATGACAGCGAGATGGGTAAACTAATTGTCACTGACTTTCACTCTATAATATATTAGTCTATGACTGTCTTATTAAATCGATGGCAAGTTGTTGCTGAGAAAATATTTATTTAAGCAAGACTTGACCTAATTGGGTTAGAATGCCCGTAGAAGAATTAGTATATGGTGGGCCAGGTTTCAATCTTGTTGATTGTACATATAAATTATATTGTGCCATTGCAAAATTATTTATCTTTAGTTGAACATTTAAATGGAAGTGTCGTGACACTGAGATTCGCGCCACTATACAATAATACAACACAGGATTTATAAGGTTATAAGGTTAAGGTTTATTTATTGTCTTAGGCAAAGGTTCACAATTTGGATTAGTGACTTAAAAATCTAAGTACAATACAATTGTCAGTGGGTTCCACTTAGTTTTCTAGGTTTTTAAAGCAGGACGCCTGAATCTATTAGAGAAGTCATGATGAGAAATAGCGATCTCTGTACTTTCCTTTACACCTATGTATGTATGTTTTACAAATATATGGTTTGAGTATGAGTGCTTCATTAACTTCAAAAGGACGAAAAAGTTAGTTTATGGTCAAACGTAAACAATCAGTACTCGTCATTAAAATATCTAAGGTTTGCTTAATCATTAAGCGTATTTCACGCGAAACAAAAAAACGTATGGCATATGGTTGGCTAAATCATAAGCGGGTGATGCCCAGTTAGGAGGCTAGATCCAAGGTGGTTGATGCCATAAGATATGGCGATGCCATAGATCCTAGGCGAGTTATGACAATTTAGGTTAGATTCAAGGCGGGTCAGATGTTGTGTAATAGTGCCTATTTCTTGTGGAATGAGTGAATGAAGGCTAAAGTAATAACAATATAGATACCGTTTAATGTAAATACTGAATAGCCATATGGGTGCAAATCTATTAAAACTACCAAGGGCACTGCTGTTGTAAAAATATACCTCCGGGACTAGACAACTATCGAAATGTCAGTTTAACAAGGTGCCACATCGATAGCCTTGAAGTTAGCTAGCTGTGCAGAAATGCAATGTTAACGTTAACACTGAACTGATTTTGTAAAACTATAAAGGTACCTACCTAAACAGTTTCGTAGGTTGACTGGTGTGGAGGTTTGTCAGATTTCCAAAATCACGAAATAGTGCTCAGTTATAAATAAACATACTAATGTTGAGGAAACCGTATGTCCTGGAGCCGGGGATTCAGGAACGTGTGACGTCCGCCGGGCAACGTTTAGCTCGTGTGGTGCATTGAGGCCTTGTCCCTGTCGCAGAGGGGATGTTTGCTTTCTAGCGAATGGAACATTATAGGCTGATTATGCTTATAGGAATAGGTGGAGTGAAAAGACGCAGCCATTTACTTGGTTGGTTGTTCTGCCATTTACTTGATTGGTTGTTCTGCCATTCAATTGGTGGATTTTGCTGCCATTCAATTGGCGGGTTTTGCTGCCATTAAATTGGTGGGTATTGCTACCTTAAATTGGTGGGTTTTGCTACCATTAAATTGGTGAGTATTGCTACCATTAAATTGGTGGGTATTGCTACCATTAAATTGGTGGGTTTTGCTACCATTAAATTGGTGGGTTTTGCTACCATTAAATTGGTGGGTTTTGCTACCATTAAATTGGTGGGTTTTGCTACCATTAAATTGGTGGGTTTTGCTGCCATTAAATTGGTGGGTTTTGCTGCCATTAAATTGGTGGGTTTTGCTACCATTAAATTGGTGGGTTATGCTGCCATTAAATTAGTGGGTTTTGCTACCATTAAAGTGGTGGGTGGCTACTGCCATTAAATTGGTGGGTGGTTACTGTCATTAAATTGGAGGAATTGGGATTTCCATTAAATTTGAGATATGCATACACACATGAACTCACATTTATTTTTCAATGACACAGTGACATTCTAGAAAATATAACAAAATATCTATAAAACTAAAATCCCAAACAAGCACTAATGTCACACATACTAATGTTCACGTACTAACAAAATAATTAAATAAGTGTTGACTTACTTACTTGCTTGATAGCTTTATTTACTCTCATTAAATTGAAGAAAAATAGGAGAGTGAAGGGATATTGAGAACGTGAAAAAAAGACAAGGATCTGTCACGTGAAGAACACACTATATATGATCACATAAGAATAACAAAAGTACATTATTACGAAATGAATTGATATTAAATAGATTCTTAATAAAATCATTAATGAGGAAGGGATGTAGTGTATCTGTCTCACTCGCACGTTCGCTTTGCCATCCTCACTTTCCCCCCACACAGACATACACAATCTCGTGCGCACCACGTTAGTAATGCGAGAGCCGCTGGCTAGAGCAGACGTGTTGAAGTGTGGTCATTTAGTGCGTGTACGAGCCTGTGAATTGCCCTATAGAACCGGTCACTACATGAAGACTATGTGGATCATTCTTTTTTTTAATTTGAATTTATCTTAGTTAGTTTTTAATCATGGTCTGGCAGTTTGAGTATTTATGCGGCCTACCCGAATGTCCTTTCTTTAGTATTGTTCGTCAATTCGTTGAGCTCCTTAAATTCTAAGTTGAGCTGCACGGTTATTGACAAATGCGTGCACTGACTGGACAGGTCCACTCAATCTGGCTGGTTCTTTCCTCAAAAGACCATTTCAGAGATCAGTCTACATGGTCTTCACGTGATCTAACCAAGATTTTGTCTGGACTTTAAAAGAGACTGTGACCTCTGAGTTTGTTTCGGCCTTTCTTCTCAGAGTAGTCAGACAGGAAACGCCGATCTTATCTAGTTTAAAAAAAATATGATCGACATGTGAAAGTGTTTGTACAAACCAACTTACAGAAATAAAAATAATTTATCATTTAATAGAGAACCTCTTCCTTTTTTTTAAGTCGGTTAAAAATGCCAGGAGAGGAGTACCTACTCAAAACCAGCGGGCATGTATGACTAGATTTATGAACGTAAACGAAACAAGTGACGTTCAATATGAGACAAAAACCGGCCAAGTGCGAGTCGGAATCGCGCACGAATGGTTCCGTACCATTATCGCAAAAAACGCCAAAGAAATCACGTTTGTTGTATGGGAGCCCCACTTAAATATTTATTTTATTCTGTTTTTAGTATTTCTTGTTATAGCGGCAACAGAAATGCATCATCTGTGAAAATTTCAACTGTCTAGCTATCACGGTTCATGAGATACAGCCTGGTGACAGACAGACAGACAGACGGCCCACGAAGTCTTAGTAATAGGGTCCCGTTTTTACCCTTTGGGTACGGAACCCTAAAAACCACAGAAGCAGTTTTTTTTTTTTTTTTTTTTTTTATAATTTATAGGCTCGCGTTTGACCACTATCTCGCCTGATGTTAAGCGATGATGTGATCTACGGTGAAGCACGCTTGCCTAGAAGAAACCTATTCACTCTTGACTTAAAGACCCCAAGGTTGTAGCTATCAGGGAACAAAGACCCCGGAAGGGAGTTCCACTCCTTAGCTGTGCGCACAATGAAAGTATTAGCAAAACGCTTTGTGCGTATGGGAGGGATGTCCACCATGTACCGATGGCGCATGGCCGTACGTCTTGTAGTCCGATGATGGAAAGGGCTAGGCGGAATCAAATTGTGCAGTTCCGTCGCACACTCCCCGAAGTGTAACCGATAAAAAACCGATAGGCTGGCAACTCGGCGACGATGTTCGAGGCTCTGGAGCTTTGAGGCGACCAGTGCATCGTTGCCAATGAGCCTTTTGGCTCGTCTGTCAATCGACTCAAGTGCATCAAGCTGGTATTTGGCAGATCCATCCCAGAGGTGAGAGCAGTACTCCATGCAAGATCGAACTTGCGCTTGATACAACTTAAGCAGCTGTTCCGGCGTGAAGTACCGTCTCACCTTCGCAAGGATCCCCAACTTTTTGGCAGCCAGTTGAGCCTTTGCCTCAATATATGGGCCAAAATTAAGTGTCGATGTCAACGTTACGCCAAGAAGCTCAAGATGGTTCGTTATCGGTATGGTTACACCTCGGAAAGAAGGAGCCGGGTGAAATTGGCTCTTTTTCGCGGAGAAGAGACACGCCTGTGTTTTTGCGGCATTGAACTTGACCAGATTGGCATCGCCCCATTCGGAGACTGCCTCCAAGGACAAGTTCAAGCGTTCAACCATGGCCTCCCGGAGAGACCGAATCTGAGGCCCAGTAGCCCGCGCGTCGGACACGTATCTCTCAGCAACAGTGCTGTCGTCTGCGTACCCAAAGGTTCCGGGTTTTAGCAGATCATTAATGTGCAGCAAGAATAATGTTGCCGAGAGCACTGACCCCTGAGGGACTCCGGCGTTGATATCTAACTGACCGGACGAGCAGCCGTCGATAACCACTCGGATGGATCGATTCCTCAGGAAGTCCGCAATCCAATCACACAGACCACTAGGCAGACCGAAGGAAGAAAGCTTACCAATGAGGCTTTCGTGCCAGACCCTGTCGAAAGCCTTCGAGATGTCGAGGGAGACGGCTAGCGCTTCCCCGTGTCTCTCGATGGCCTCACTCCAGATGTGAATGGCATACGCTAGAAGATCCCCAGTGGACCGATTTCGGCGGAAGCCGTATTGGCGGTCACTGAGGATGTCGTTGGCTTCTAGGTATGCCAGGAGCTTCCCGTTGAGCACACGTTCCATACTCTTACAGAGGATGGACGTTACAGATATGGGTCTGTAGTTGGCAGGGTCAGCTCGACTGCCCTTCTTGGGCACGGGCTGTACGTTGGCTTGCTTCCAAGCCTTCGGCACTTTTCCAGTCTCTATCGATAGGCGATACAGGCGTGTCAAAATCGGAGACAATTCAGGCGCACAGGTTTTAAGTACAATTGCTGGTATACCGTCGGGGCCACTCGCTTTGTTCACATCAAGGCTACGCAGCACCCTACGGACGTCCTTTTGATGGATGCGAATGTCCGACATATTCGTCACACATCCATCAGAAGAAGGAGGAGGCTGCGCGCCATCAGAATTCAGATGCGAAGATTCCGCAAAAAGGGAGGCAAACAAGTTTGCCTTCTCCTCAGCGGAGTGGGCTAATGACCCGTCAGGTTTCAGCAGTGGTGGTAGTGAGGGGCGACAGAAATTTGATTCGACCGACTTAGCCAGGGACCAAAACGCTTTGCTACCCGCTGGGTATGAAGCAAGTTTGTTCCCGATTCTGCTAATGTGGTCAAACCGTGCTCTTCGCATCACCTTTTTGCAGGACTTGGCAGCCCTGTTGAAGGCTCTCTTCTTCTGACTCACGTCATTTGTCTTGCGCGTTCGAGCGTCGACCCATTCCTGGTAGGCCTTGTGTTTGATCGCGTTGGCGTGGTTACACTCGGCTCCAAACCATGGTCTGTCGACGTTAGACATTGCTACGTCAGAAAATGGAATATAGTACTCCATCCCCCGACGCAACACATCAGTCACGGCGTCAGCGCATGACGATGGGTCGTCCGAAGAGAAGCAAGTGGGCTGCCAAGGATAGCATGCGATAAAAGATCGCATCCCATCCCAATCTGCTGACATGTACCGCCATACCCGCCGGTAGCCTCTAGGGCTGGGATCGGGCGGGGAGTAGACGGATACAGACTTCACCAGACAGTGGTCAGAACTACCCAAAGGTGAAGATATCGACACTGAGTATCGGTCTGGATCTGTTGTCAGCAGAAGGTCCAAGCAATTGGCTGTGTGCGAATCAACATCTGGCACCCTCGTTGCCCCCTGGACCAGCTGGGTGAGATTTAGCGCTAGCGCAAGCTTGCGCGTCTCTCGTCCAGCATGATCAGTGCACTGGTATGGGAAGAGCCACTCCTGGTAGTGGGCATTAAAGTCCCCCAGTAGCACTAATTGGGTGGAAGGGTACCGCTGCTGTGCCGCATCAGCCGCCTCACTGAGGTACTCTGTGAGCCTGGTTGTCTCCTGATCTCCGCTGTGCGACCGGTAGACACAGGCGTAGATAATCTTATCCAGCCCTGTGTCCACCAGAGCCCACAGCACTGAGAACCTGGAGTCTTCAAGGTTACGGAGACGCCGATAGCAAGTGTCGTCTCGGGCATACATGCATACACCCGCGCGTGGTTTGAAATTGTGCTCCAGGGTAAACCCTGGGTAGGATAAGTACGACACGTCTGACGGACTTCCTATCTGCGTCTCCGTAAGGAAAAACAGTGCTGGCTTTTCAGTCTCCAGATGATGGTGGACTGAGGTGAGATTGGAGTGCAGACCTCTAATATTAGTGAGGTGCACTTTGTGTGGGAGGGGGTGCAGCCGCTGTTTAACTCCAGTTTTCTTTTTATTTCTTGCCATTTGTAAGAGTGAAAGGAGAGGAGAAGGAAGTGAGATGAGGTTCCACGCTACTAACCTACAGACACGCACTGAAAGGACGCCATCTTTGGGGCACTAGTCCGGAGACTGCGGGGACGCCCGAGCCCCCCCGGAGATGTCCATCGTGCCCTCCCATCTGGTCGCCAACCAGCACGATGGTGCATTCCGGGATTTTTCGACAGTTGGCGGGGCAGCCTTTCGTGTGTGGCTGGCACACTACTTGGGCCCCCAACTACCTGCGGTCGGCCAGCGGCGCACCGTGCCTCGGATCCCGCTACCCTCCGCAACTAGTCTCCCGATACGCCCAAAACAGCGCGAGTCAGGCTGGTCAGCATGCAGTGGAACAACTATCTCGACCCAACTCCCCTAGTGGCTACACCGAGCATCGTACCGGAACACGGCTAGGCCGCTTGGCGGTACGTCTTTGCCCGGTGGGTGGTCACAAGCCTTCGGCCGAAGCCTACCACCAGTAGTGTCACCTGATTAGCACCACCCGGGGACCACGTGTAGGGTAATATCAATAGGGGTAACTCTCCTACGGACGCGGGTGACTCAGCCCCCAAAAGTAGTGTTTATGTACGTATGTATCAAAAACACCACTTCTGTTAACAAAACTAAAAATTCCCCATATGACAAGCACCAAGCTTTACACATCAATTTAATATTATAATACCCACCCGCATATACATATAAGATTTATACCTACACATGCATATGGAAAGGGAATTAGGCAAATACAATCGGATTTAGTCGGTCAAATGTGCTCACTGCAGCTGCGCACCTGGCTAGACATACGTAGTTGACTAGGTAGATATACACTAGTATCTAGTTAGATATACACAGGGTGTTAGTTTAAGGGCTGTGGCTGTACAGTGCATATAAGTGGTTCGTTAAGATAGGGTAGTTGGAGATCTTAGCTTTAATTTTTGTGAAAAAACACACTTGTTGCGTCTCTGTGGTTTTCTATATTTTTAGGGTTCCGTAGTCAAGAAGAAACCCTTATAGTTTCGCCATGTCCGTCTGTCCGTCCGTCCGTCCGCAGCTTAGCTCAGGGACTCTTAGTACTAAAAACCGATTATTGGGCATGGATATACATATTAATCACGTCGACAAAGTGGATAAAAATATTTTTGTCGGTTCAGCGATCCGTTTGCGTGAAATTAAGCTTTAATGCAAATTTTTGTTAGAGACAAGTGTGTCCCCCTGCCAGCTAAATGGTTGCTTTTCGATATGTGAAAAAATTCTCAGCAGTTGTATATAAATAGAACGAATTTAAAAGGATAACTCGAGTATCACAGCTAAGTAGGCTTTACAAGTTTACGAGTAACAGTCGACCAACTTTTAAAATGTACTTGTAAAATTAAAAAAAATGTATTGATGTATGAGGACGGTTTTTGAGTGGCAAAGCTAATTTAGTCCCTACGTTAGAGCTATGTTCGGTTACGTTTGTAATGATGTATATTTATTATGGTGAATGTAGCTATTTATACGAAACCCTCTGCGTGCGGTCAGACTCACACTTGGCTGGTTTTTAGGGTTCCGTACCCCAAACGATAAAAAGGAACCCTTATAAGATCACGCCCTTGTCCGTCTGTCTGTCACCACCGATTTTCTCAGGAACGGGTGGACCTAGCAATTTGAAATTTATACCAGATACTGAGGTCTATAGTCCCTATTAGGTTTATAAAAATTTAAGTCATGAGTTAGCACGATAAAAAGATTTGGGCAAATTTAGATTTTCGCGAAAACTTGTAAGTACCAAATTTACTTTAATTTTCAACTCTTTTTGTTTTCTGTTTTTTTTTTCCTTGAAGTAACTCCTCCGAAAGTACCCTATAGGTTTTGGGTCGAAAACCTATATGGTGGTTCCTGATTATTATTTATTTTTTGTGGTTAGAAATCATCCAATGACTTCTCCCGCTCTGGGTGAAGCGGGAGAGCGTGTCAGACTTTTACTGACTAAAACCCACCCGTGTTCCTTCAGTTGCTTGTGCCAGGGCCGCGGTAACTCCCTCTCAATTTTTTCCGCGACCCAGACAGGCATCGGCCCTAGCGGACCCCATCAGTTTTTGCTGACATCTCTTTGAGACGCGCGTGGAACGCTACGCGCCGTCGACTCGGGCCTGGTCCTTATCGGACGGCAAGCTACCCATTACTCGCCGTCCGCAATTCCGCGCCTACGGTGGCCGGGAATCGGCTTGCGACTCCCAACGCCCAGGGCGTCTCCTGCGGTGGGTAGGGGCGTCAGGGCGTCTCCGTTGCGTCTACCTCACGCGTTCCACCTCCTCCTTCGCGAGCAGTACTGCTTCGCAGAAGGAGGTTACAGCTTCCCATGCCCTCTCGCTCCGTACCAAGGCCTACCGTATCCGTATCCGTACCTAGTCACTCTCTCCATGACGCCATGAGATCCTGCCGGAGCTCTGACCGCCGAGCCGCGATTTGTCGTGGCAGCCGAGTTTCGCCCCGGCGTTTCGCCTCCTTGCGCCACTCACAAATGTGCGCCAGGACTTTTGCCTCCAGATCCCATCGCGGCAATCTGGCAAGTAGGCTCGCCACCTCACCTGAGACCGTGCGGTATCCTCGGACCAGCCGGATGGCCACGACCCTTTGGGATGCGTTCAACGAGCGGGCTGGTCGTCGCCTCAGGGAATACGCCCACAGTGGTGCGCCGTAAAGGGCCATGGTCATCCAATAATATCATCTCACAACATCATCATCTCATCTCATCTCTGATATCTCTCACGGTAGGTTTATTAAATGCAATAGAGCATTAAATAAACCAACCGTTTGTAAAAGAAAAAAAAATCTAGTGGTACGCGTAGGTATTTTTTTAATCAAATTTATGAATTCTTAAAAGTTTTTCACGTTTCAGAATTACAGTAATTACTGCTGTACTATTCATATTATCAATTAATTTGTCACTAAGTAGGTGCTTATTGGTTTTTATTCTATTGACACATTCAATATTTTTGTACTAATTGAAATTATTTCGAAACGATCAATTCTGGTTTGAATCAAAATGTATTTTGTTTTATTTATCTCATATTATAATTTGTTTTATGTGTTTAATAAATTAACAAAACCTGCGTACCTACGTATTATTATATTAAACTGTATCAGCTCTTTTGAATTCCGTGAATTCTCTCCTGTGAAGTATGCAAGGTTTTGGACCTATTGCCGTTTGTTATTTTAATACGTTTATAAAATAAATAAAGAAATAATAACAATAATAATACACACTTTATTTTGGATTATGATAAAAATGTCAGCATTTCTAAATATTTTCGAGAAGTTCTGATGAGAGATTTGGTTTCGACGTTAAAACGACACTGACAGATGTCAACTTGACATAACACCAGGTATTAGTTTTTGGCGCGAACAAGTGAAGATCAGACAAGAGAGCGTGAGAGCGAGTGTATTTGTGTGTCTGTGTGTGTACACGTATTTGTTAATGTGTCTACGTGAATTGTACTAATAGAAGGATTTGTCTCACGAGATGGTTAATAGTATTTGCTCTGTTTCTTCGTAGATGAGGGACAATAACCATTGCTTAAGGCTCTGCTTGACTTTATGCATAGTAAGTCTGTAAATTGCGAGATTATATTGTTAAAACTATTGTAAATTTGGGAGCTTTGGGCACGTTGACGTCGAGCTAGTGCAGAAGGACACTGGACTGATTTACAACCAGGAAATCCAATTCGTCGACAGGTAAGGTTTTTATCAAGTGGTATCATGGAATGACTGCACACGACAGTGTGGAGGATATAAATTTGTCTCACCGTAAGTACCTGAGCATCGGAGTACAGCTGGGTTGTGGGGTAATTCCTGTTTCGGAAATGCATGACTTTGAAAGTCCCGCCCCACACTGGTATGCAGTAAGTTATTACAGACTACACAGGGAACCATATAGGTACAAGGTAAGCTGTACCAAGGTCAGCTGAATATCTGAGTTCCTTTAAATAAGTACATTAGGTTTCGAAGCCGGGAGCATAGACTATCTGTATGCCAATCCAGCTTCTCGTCGATGTAAACTCCTAAATATTTAACACTAAGAACCATAGTCAAGCAGTTATAAATTGCAGGGCATTGCGTTATGGCAAATATGCGTCATTAGGTACTTTTAAATGGGTGTCTAAGTGCGGAAAAGGAAGTCTCTACTACTACTTCGCCTACATACATCAAAATGTATTTCCTTAAGGTAACAGTAAAACTGCCATTCTTTGCTAAAATTTAGTTTCCACACAAACGGGATTTGCAAACACAGGAAAAGTACACATACACCCATTGTACACTTGTTTTTGTGAATGTTTGTCCTGTACATATTTTTGTGGTGTACAATAAAGTATATAATAAATAAATAAATAAATAAAAGTTGAATAAAATACTATTAAAAGCTGCTTTTCTCTTAAACCCACACCATCCAACAAGTTGCAGTATAAAATCATAAAGCGTCTGCCTCCAGAGAACTTTACCGAAACTTATCTATTGTTCACGGAGACAATGTCTTATCAAGAGATGTTTACACCAAGTTCGCTATTATCAAAACTTGGTAACTTGACATTCTTAGCGCAGTGTTTTGTTTGTCGTATGCTATTGTTTGCGCGGTGTAAATGTTAAGATGAGTACAGGCACGTGGGAAAATATGTTTAACTACACTCACAACGTAATGATCCAAATATGATTAAAAAAAAATTGTATTAACCATAGATTTAGATATTTTTTTGCTAATAATCACGCACTTTTTTTTCGTGGAAAGGAAAAATTAAAAAAAATGCCATTATAGTGCAACATTTTCCTTCAATTTTCAAACAACTGCATCATAAAATAACTGCGTACGGGAAGTCGGAACGGATTGGTACCGATGAATGCGGGTAAATAGTACCATAATCCCATACTTTCTGTATGCTACCAATCAATCAACCTTCCTTCTTCCCAATCTAGGGGTTGTTTTCCAGGCTAACTGGATGAAGCTGAGTACCATTATTTTACACTAGATTCTGTCCGCGGCTTCGCCCGCGTTAATATTGTTTTATCATCCCAAGGGAATACAAACTATCCTATGTCCTTCCCAGGGTCTCAAACTATCTCCATGCCAATTTCATCTAAATCTGTTCATAGATACAGAGATTACCCCTACGAGTACAACCCCACAAACTCACAAACTTTACCTCTCTAGAATATTAGTATAGATGAATTGATTGCCGATGCACTCTCTGACGTCCACAACCCGGTACCTGGGTACCATCCTTAGCAAGCCAGGTGTGAGATTTTCTGGTTTCTGACGTTACACAGACGTCAGAGGTCGGGACCAAGAGCTTAACGTGTTTTCGAGATTTGTTCCGGTCGGATCCCCTCGATCTGATCCCCTGCTGGTTATTTTTTTTATTATTTTCTTTCTGATCCACTAGAAACTTAGACATTCCGGTCTGATCCCCTTACTCTTTTTGACAGGTAAGTACAGTTGATTATGTAAATAATATTTGTTTTTATTTGTCTCGGCATGACAAGAAAGCTCATCCATCCACGGACCACTCTGGGCAAGTGTTGTTTAATCTCGAAAATTTACCTGTGCAACTGTTTTACTTAGCCATAACCTACAGCTACAGCTTCTAGATTCTAGAAGATTACTTTCATAATATATTGAAACTCAATTTCAATAAAACTTCACAGATAGAAACAACACGATAATCTAAAAGCCCAAGAATAATTCCAACAAATTATACTGAATAAATCATGAACACAAGTTTGATATTTAACATTTATTCCAGTGCACTTAAATTCATTAGTAAATGGCGGATCACGAATAAATATTTAACAATGACTCTAATTCTTATTCTATGACAAGCAATAAGAAATAACGGAAGATAAACAATGCCAGTCTTAGCGAATGCAACTGAAGTACCAATACATTGAGCAACTGACTTTCTGGCCTTCACAATCCAGTAACTGCATGGGTAACACGATACCCTTTAGCAAGACTGATGCTCGATTCTAAACTTCTGATTATCTGTTATAACTGCCAAAGGTTTAAAAATTACAGTCCCAACGGTTTCACTTGCATTCCGAGGCTAGGAGCGTAATGGACCCATCCACAAACCCACCTCATCAAGACCTCTTAACCTCAAAAATTTACCTTTGCTGTTGTTATCATACAGCCACGAGTTCCAAAATAATAGAAGAACACTATCAAATTAAAATGACTCTCAATAACACTTTTCGAAACATAGAAACAACGCACCTAGAATAATTCCAACAAATTACACTGAATAAATCATGAACACAAGTTTGATATCCACAATTATTCCAGTGCACTTAAATTCATTAGGTAAACGGCGGATCACGAATAAATATTTAGCAATGGTTCTAATACATTAGGCGGTAGACGCGCTCCTGAATTATGTATCAGAGGTGAGTGAGAGAAGCGACCTGCTGGCAGAGCAATTGTTTTAGTGTGGGCAGAAGTTATAGGAGACTTCGTCTGTTTAATGGTTGGCGTGGTATATAAAAACTTATTGCTGTGTCTGTCACTTGATTGTGAGGTTGTACAGAGAGAAATATTTGAGCGTTTTAAAGTTAAGTATTAAGTATACTTCTATGAATGCCTAAACATTATTCCATGTTTAGTTTTCAACTGTCGACGCTGACTCAGCGTTTGCAAAATTGCAGAAATTTTGGCAGACTCTAGTCGTCATGATGTGTCTTTAACAGTCACAGTCAGTGTTTGTGTTGGGTGATTTCAACGCGCACCCAAATAAGTCATTTGGTACGGAACTGCTTAGTTTTTGTTCTGAGCAAGAATTATTATGTGCGGACATTGAATACCTAAACATGTTATCGCAAACTTACACATTTATCTGTGACTCACACGGGTGTAAGCGTTGGCTTGACCACTGTCTTGTTACACAGTCGGCATGGAAAACAATTGTAAACATTGAAGTAATTTATGATTCGTTTTGGTCTGATCACTTTCCTTTAAAAATAGAGTGTGATATTAATATTATTAGAGTTAAAACCAATGTAATTAAATCTTCGTATAACGGTGTTTGTTGGGGGGAACGAAACCCAGAGGAAATAAGTAAATACACTTCTTTATGTAACAATAAATTAAAGAAATTAGATTTTCCCGAAGATTTTGAACTTTGTGCTGATAAATTTTGTGATAATACCCACCATAAATTTTTATTGGATAAAATGTACGGACAAATTGTGTCTATATTAAGTGAAACTGCTAGTATAAGCAGAACCTTAAAACACACTGTTAGAAAAAAGGGTATAAAAGGGTGGAATAAACATGTTAAAGAATTTCACACACAGGCTAGAATTAAATTTAAATTATGGATGTGGTATGGTCAACCCACTAGTGGTCCTATTTTTGAAGATATGACATTAAGTCGTAAAATATTCAAATCTAAATTGAAATGGTGCATTAAGAACCAAGAAAAAATAAAAATGGATATTTTGGCTTCACTACATTCAAAAAAACGATTTTCATCATTTTGGAAAGGTACTAAAAGGCTAAATAATACTCCAAGCCTACCAGTTAGTGTGGATGGTAAAAATGATAACGCTGATATAGCGAATATTTTTAAAGACCATTTTAAAGTGAGTTCACCTCTTAAGTTTGCGCTAAGGGTGCGCGATGCTGAGACATGTCAATCAGGATCACCTCTTTGCTTTACTTGTAAAGAAATAAAATCTGTGATTAAATGTATGAAGAGGGGTAAGTCGCCTGGTCATGATGGGCTTAGCATCGAGCACCTTCAAAATGCTGGTATACATCTGCCGAGAGTGTTGACTATGTTGTTCAATTTATGTTTGGGACACTGTTATTTACCTCAGCAATTACTGGATACAATTGTTGTACCTATTGTGAAGAATCGGACAGGGGACATAGCAGACAAAGGTAACTACAGGCCTATTTCACTGGCAACTGTGATAGCCAAAGTGTTTGACAGTGTGCTCGACTCACACCTCGGTAGGTACACCCAGTTACACGACACACAGTTTGGTTTTCGTGCTGGGCTATCTACTGAGAGTGCTATACTTGCATTGAAGCATACTGTCAAATATTATACTGACAGGAAAACACCGGTGTATGCTTGTTTCCTGGACCTTTCTAAGGCTTGCGACCTGGTATCTTATAATGTCTTATGGGAGAAGCTTCTGGAGGCAGGGGTTCCAACTGCATTAGTGTCCACATTATCTTTTTGGTATGGCAAGCAGAGGAACTTCGTCAAATGGTCTAATGCGTTGTCTGACCCATATAAACTAGAATGCGGAGTTAGGCAAGGAGGTCTAACTTCCCCGAGGCTTTTTAATATATATATTAATAAACTGCTTGTTGAGCTTAGCAGCACGCATGTCGGATGTCATATAGATGGAGTATGTTTAAATAACTTAAGTTATGCAGATGACATGGTGCTGCTGAGCCCTACTATCAGTGGGATTAGAAAATTACTCTCCATTTGTGAAGGATATGCCAAACAGCACGGGCTAAAATATAATCCTACAAAAAGTGAGTTGTTGATGTTTCGAGGTAGGAATAAAAATCCAACATTTGTCCCTCCTGTTAAACTAAATGGTTCACTTTTGCAGAGAGTCGCCTACTTTAAATATTTGGGCCACATTGTTACGGAGGAATTAAAAGACGACTTGGATATGGAAAGGGAGCGCAGGGCACTGGCTGTGAGGGGAAATATGGTGTGCAGAAGGTTTCATGGTTGTTCAGTGGCGGTCAAATTAACTCTTTTTAAGGCCTACTGCCAAACATTTTACACCAGCAGCCTTTGGGATAACCGTACCCTAAAAGCAGACAATGCCCTGCGCATTCAATATAACAATACCTTCAGGGCGCTGTTGAGGCTTCCACCTTACTGTAGTGCGTCAGGTATGTTCGCTGACGCGCACACTGACGATTATTTTGCGATAATGCGGAAGAAAGTTGCCTCAGTAATATCCAGAGTGAGGGGAAGCAGCAACAGCATTCTGAGGGTGTTTGCATAGAGGCTAGATGGGCCTACGATGGGGAGGTTTATCAGGCTACATGTTGGCAACAAAGCCTGTTAAGCCATCCCGTCATTGTGTTTTCGTTTTGTTATTATTTTTGAGTGTTCCTGCATGTTACTAACATAGTTTTTAAGCAAGATGTAATACTAATACCCTATGGGCCTTGATGCCTGACAATAAATTTTTTTTTTTTTTTTTTTTATTTATTTAACTACATACAAAATACAGTTTTGTTTATTTTGTCTTTGGTTAAAAATATTTTTTTTCATAATCTTCATTATGCCAACCGATCCTGTGTTTCTCGCATCCAGCGTGGCTCTCACAAGGATATTGTACCACCCTTTAGAAGGACTTCCAACACTCATTCTTGTCCTATCGTTTGATCTCTATATCTTGAATTCTTCGGTCTATATCTTGCCTTGCTTTGCCTGCTGATCTCTTAATTTCTGATTCGATCACGATAAAAACTACAAACAAATTTTCTTTACTTATTTAAAACAAAAGATTTTTAATAAACTCTCATCGTTCATAAATTAGACCACACTTCACTTACTGACTTTTACATATGGTGAATAACATATACGTTTATTTCCCAGTAAATAAAACAGGCAGCCTGATTGTGATTGAGAGGGGATTTACAAGAGATCTCTTGTGTATCATATGTAGTTACTAAAACATATAAATGTGAGGGCCATCTTAATATTACTAAGTAGTTCTTTGTTTGATCTCTCTTTGTGTTGTATAGAAATTCACGATGGGCTTCGTAAGTGCGCCTTTTTATTTTGTTTTTGAGTTAGTGATTGTTTGAGTAAGAAATGTAATGGAATGCGAAGAGATTTTTTGTTTTGATTTTTGGAATTCTCTAAAGATTAAACCGTTAATGTGTACAAGTTCTTTGAAAAGTTGGATTAAATATTTTGATATTTTTTGAGTAAGTATACCTATTATTAATCCTACGGAGAACCAAATTGTCGATATAGCTTACAAAATAAGTAAGCTGAAGTGGCGATGGGCCGGCCATACTAGCTATAGAACAGAAGACAGTTTAAGTGTGTGTTTTTGAGTGGAGCAAACGTAAGGTAGGACGTCCTCTCGATCTTCGCAGGTTGGCTGATAACAGCATTTTGAAATTTACCAAGAATCAAGTAAACTGCTGTAGCCTGATGATGATGATGAAAATTTTCCAAGAAAGACAAGGACCTAATATTATACTGTGTTCAGCGTAAGATTTCATATACTTAAAACCAAATATTACTGAATTTAATATAATAGTATATCATGATACTCAACGACAGTAAAACGCCGGGACCAATGATTAAACGTGCTTTCTTCTTCTTTTCGAATCGTCGGAAATATCTAACCTCTTGCTTCACTCTTTACTGTTTTTATGTTTTCTTATTTCTTGGGATCAGTAGGCGGCCACAACAATAGAATGGGGTCGCAGCGCTAATAAAGAAAGTTTGGTTCAAAATATATCACTAGATTGCGCAATATGCATCGGTTCGTAATTGAACTGTGTGTAAATTAACATTTACTAGAATAAAAAATAAAAAATGTATGTTCCTTTTTAGTCAACTCTCCTAAGCACAAAATTATGGAATATAGGGCTCTTAATTCATATTTCAAAGATTATTTGAACGGAACATTAAAAGTTGATTCCAATAGATGGCGCGGTTTTAAATTTCTCAGACATGCCATAAGATTTTTTAAATTTGTATCGTAACATATTTTGGTACAATGCAACTGAAAAAACGTGCAAAAAAATACTATAAAACAAAATGTCACTGTATTTAAAGAAAAAAATAGTCACGAAGTGAGAATACCCTTTTACTTGCAAGTCGCTGCTAACACCATCTATAGCCGTGGAACGGAACCAAACACGAAATATTTATCAAAATAATCAGACGAAAAAGCCGGGAGGACACGGAGCGGCATACGCTGGCAGAGTGTGCCGCTTGGGAGGAGCCACGCCGTGCCCTCACTTTTCAGAGATGTGAAGTAGGCAGTGACCTGTTGCTGCCGGCCGTAGTCGAGTCTATGGTCGGCAGCGAGGAGTCCTGGGACGCGGTGGTATCCTTCTGCGAAACAGTAGTCTCGCAGAAGGAGGCTGCGTAGAGGGAAAGGGAGATTTCATCCGCTAACCCGATCCGCAGCAGACGCGCCGGGCGTTGGCGGAGGGCGGATAACGCCCTCTTCCAGCCCCCCTAATTGGGTCCAGGGGCGACGGACTCGGTGCCGTCCGTCGCCTCCCACATATCAGGACCCGAGGTGATGGCGCGTAGTGTTTCACGCGCGCCTCTCTTAGACGTCGCGGGGGGAGGCCAACACCTCACTCAACCACCAACCCGAGGTCGTGGCGCAAAGGCGGGCCAGCACTAGTTGGGGATTGCGGAAGTATCGTTGTTCCCGCGACCCCCAGCGTAGGTGTGAGATGGAACACCAGGGTGGTTTTTAGTCAGTACGAGTCTGACAGACCCCTCCGCCCTCCCCAGGGCAGAGGATATCCAATGAGGATTTTCTTGTCTTTGCAGCAGCCTACCTGGGTACGCAATCGATTGAGTGCTTTACATACAGGCCACTGCAGTTCACGGGCAGGTGGCAGGTGTTCAAGTGGTTTCAAAAAGTTGGGTGGTGAGTGAGTGAGATTCTTTCTACTACTTGCTTCTTCATCATCAGCCTATAGCAGTCCACTGCTGGACATAGGCCTCACCAAACCGTGAATGTCCACGTCTCGACCCCATAAGTCAAAACAGATAGGACTGGCTCCTTGACACTACTTGCGGACACAACTTGCTTCTTAGTGTGGGTGATTGGTCTAGAATGGCCTGTGTACGACGGAGAAAACTTTTCCGGCTCTTAAGTCTACCCGGGGCTGTAGAGTGTGACCATAGAGGGGATGTCGGGAATCGGATTCCTGGTTTTTTATGTCGGAAAATTGATGTCGGGATTCGGATCCCTGGTTTAAACTCAAATATGCTTTCTGAGACGAGGAGTCTCGGTACGTCATAAATGGTGGTCACCTATCCACGGACCAGCCCCTGCAATCGTTGCTTAACATTGAAGATTGACTGGAATGGTTATTATCGTTTATCCTGCTCTGGTTATAAAGCACCCTTATACATAAATAGTGTTCATGGTTCAATCATTTAATATGAATACTCGTATTATATATATGATTTAATAAATACAAAATTAATTGAATATCTAAATGATTGATCGCTGTTTGTAAAAGAGTGTGCGGAATGGGTTCTATCAATCATTTCGTGAGCTAGAATTAGTGTTAGGTATTTTTCTGAGATTTATACAACCCTACCCAAATGGCTCTGGTAATCGCTCATATTCATATTTAGCTCAAATATTTTTTTTGGTGTGTTCGACGATTTCGTCGTCAATTGTGGACCGATTTTGCACTATATCACGCCGGTACGCTCTAAAGGGGTACGCAGATGTGTACAGTAAACATAACCGGTGAAATGAGAGTGTAGGTACCACGTTACCTACACTCTCATTTCACCGGTTATGTTCAAGTTTTATGTTGATCCAGTAATCTATTCTGACATAACTTTGGGCATTGTAGTTACTATAGAACTTGCCCATTATGTACAACACAAATAAAAAGCGTAAAATTAAAAATACAACCGACTAACAAATAAAAACACTACAAAGTGATATTTTTTTCCAATTAAAAAAATATTTTTTTATCAATCATCATTGCCACGTTGAATGGCAATGCTGATTCTCTGGCCAAGGAAAAGCCCAGCCCTCTGGTCACGTAAAGAGTCGACTAACCGTTTGCTTACATCTCGAAATACTCGAAGAGCACTCGGACCCCATGGACCTAATGTTTCAAACCCAAAATATATAACTTCCAATAAGGTTGTAACTTCCAATAAGGTTGTTTTATTTGCGCCGTTTGAGATTTTCTGCACCAGCAGCAGCTGCCCCAGCACAGCCCGCCATGCTAAGAAGATGGGATGGCGCAAGGGTGTCGACACATGTTGCAAATGAGTTATAAATGTGTACATTTATTTTTACATTATTGTTACAAAAAAGTACCTATTTTGCAATTATATCTTTCTAAAACCTAATTACCACGTGCAAACCTCAAATACACAGATAACAAAAAATCTCTCCAATTCATTTACCCAGATGTTCTGACAGCAATCCTGTCAGAATATCATCATGGACCCTCGTCAGAACAGACATTGGTATGTCGGTCAAGACGTGATCCCGGCTTAGCAGTAACACGGGAATTATTGGACGGGAAGTAAGGTTTAGGTATTTGTGTGAAATAAATTCGATTCGTAGCTTTGAACCTGTGAACTTGAACGTTCTGAGAGTCTATTTCTTCAATTTCTTTTTTCCATAGGTGCTGTGTTTTTTTTTCGCTCCAGCAGTTTCTGGGATTACCTGCAACGAACCGTACCGTATATACTTTCAAATGTTTTCAATAAAACGTTGTTATTTTAATAAATACAGATACTTCAATTTTATTTATTTGTATAGATTTAAGGCTTAATTGCTACACAAATCACTAAAGCAGGTAGTGCTAAAATAATTGAAATAATTTTGTAAACACACACACACAAACACTCACCAACTTTTGCATTTATAATATTAGTGTGATAGCAATTGCTATGCTACAGCTGGGTAAAGAACTTCCCCAAGTTATCCCACGCCATCTTGAACCAACCAGGTATGCGTCCAAATCATCTCGCGACCTTTTTCCTGGCCGGTCTTACTGCACGGTGATGATTTAAGTTTTGAATAGTTTATCAGAAAAAAATAAGACGCCTTTAATCTATTCTCTAAATTATAAGCTTAAAAGTACCTCACAAGTATTTATTTAAACATCTTAGAACACCATACCAATCACACACTGAATAAAGGAAAAAAAAAACTTCAACATTCCATTCAACCACTCTCAAATCCACACAGAAGAAAAAAATAAAAACATAACCTCACATTCTCACAAGCACCAAACAGCCAAACTAACTCGATTCCGCACAACCAACCAATCGAAGAACACAAGAAAAAGAATATTCCCCGAACAGAATTCCCGGCGGCATTAATCAGGCGTACTTAGTCCGAATCCCGGGATAGCAATAAAACATATCGGCGTTCCGTATTGACAATATAATCCGTGTAATTCTGGAGCAGTCCGATATATCAGTTTAGTTTGACAGTTGGTTTACCCCGCGTCAGTTTTGGAATTGAGATATTGTGACATGTGTCGATTTAGCTTGAGTTGTGTTGGAAATAATTAGGAGATTATTATGTACTAGCTGACCCGGCAAACTTTGTTTTGCCATAAAAACACCAAACATTAATTTACCCTACACTACTCTCCTACCCTACCTACCCTACCCACCTACCCTACCCTACCTACCCTACCCTACCTACCCTACCTACCCTACCCTACCTACCCTACCCTACCTACCCTACCTACCCTACCTACCCTACCTACAATACCTACCCTACCTACCCTACCTACCCTACCTACCTACCCTACCTACCCTACCTACCCTACCTACCCTACCTACCCTACCTACCCTACCTACCCTACCTACCCTACCTACCCTACCTACCCTACCTACCCTACCTACCCTACCTACCCTACCTACCCTACCTACCCTACCTACCCTACCTACCCTACCTACCCTACCTACCCTACCTACCCTACCTACCCTACCTACCCTACCTACCCTACCTACCCTACCTACCCTACCTACCCTACCTACCCTACCTACCCTACCTACCCTACCTACCCTACCTACCCTACCTACCCTACCCTACCTACCCTACCTACCCTACCTACCCTACCTACCCTACCTACCCTACCTACCCTACCTACCCTACCTACCCTACCTACCCTACCTACCCTACCTACCCTACCTACCCTACCTACCCTACCCTACCTACCCTACCCTACCTACCCTACCCTAACTACCCTACCCTACCCTAAACTACCTACCCTACCCTACCTACCCTACCCTACTCTACCTACCCTACCCTACCTACCCTACCCTACCCTACCTACCCTACCCTACCTGCCATACCCTACCTACCCTACCCTACCCTACCCAGAGCCAGAGCCAGAGCCAGGGCCAGAGCCTGTCTAACAAAAATCAAGACCCAGCTGGGACTTTCGCGTAACACCAAAACCGATATAAAAACGGAAATAACTTTGGCTGCAGAAAGACTGTTCCAGCTGATAAAGGAAGCAGAGTCCACTACCAAAAATAACAAAATGGAACTGCCCCAAAAATCACCCAAAAAGCTGAAGGCAAACCAGGGTGGGATGGAGGAGCGTATGAGGGAGAAAGAGAGGGAGTGCCTTGTAAAGATGCTCGCTGACCATGCCAGCCTTATCATACAAAATACCGAGAGTATGAATAAACTTCAAGAAAGGTTGGAAAAAGCTGAAAAACAAACCTATGCTAGTGTAGCGTCTTCCACTAGGAGACAGCCTCCAGAGCGGACGGCGCTGCACTCACTGGTTGTTACAGCGACAAACGAACAGGAGACAGGAGAAGAGGTTTTAAACAGGATACGAAAGGTTGTAAATGCGAAGGAAGGTGGAGTGGAAGTAGAGAAAATCAGGAAAGCCAAAGACAGGAAGGTTATAGTGGGTTTTAGGAGTCAGGAAGAAAGGGAAAAGGTTAAGACCAGACTATCAAAGGACTCTGAACACCTGAGAGTCGAGAACATGACCAACAAAGACCCACTAGTTGTGCTCAGAGACGTGTTGCAGTACAACACTGACGAGGACATACTTGGTGCGCTGAAGAAGCAAAATAGGGAGATATTCAAAGACCTGAGCGGTAAATATAGGCTCGAAATAGCATATAGAAAGCGCACCAGGAACCCGCACGCAAGCCATGTCGTAATGCGGGTTTCCCCCAAGATATGGCGGCGAATGACGGAGGCTGGGTCGGTCCACATCGACATGCAGAGGATCCGAGTGGCCGACCAGTCTCCGTTAGTTCAATGCTCGCTTTGTCTGGGATATGGCCACGGCAGACGCTTTTGCCAGGATACCCAGGCAAGGTGCAGCCATTGTGGTGGAGCCCACATGAAGGCAGACTGCCCAGACTGGCTTGCGGACACAGCACCGACGTGTTGTAACTGCACGCGGGCAAAACTCGAAAGGGTTGAGCACAACGCCTTCAGCCAAGAGTGCCCCGTAAGGAGAAAATGGGATGCCATGGCCAGAAGCACGACGTCGTACTGCTAAGGTGGTCGCCGGCGGAATATCTGACTCTAACACAAGGCCATACGTAGTAGCCCAAGCAAATTTGCAAAGAAAGGCACTGGCAACAAATGAATTAATACTTGAGGCAAACAAAAGGAAAATGGCCTTTGCACTGCTCCAGGAGCCGTACATCGGAGGCATAGGTAGAATGAAGGACTACCACGGTGTTAGGATCTACCAGAGCAATAAGAAAGAAGACGGAGTCGTCAAGGCAGCAATTGCGGTCTTTGACGGCGATATAGACGTCGTCCAATGCCCAGACTTTACCACACCCAACATCACGGTGGTAAAGATGAGGACAATTGCCTGGGAAATCGTGGTAGTCTCATTCTACTTCGAACCAAAGCCAGAACCGATAGGGCCATACTTGGAGCAGCTTAAAAGTATAGAACGGAACTTCGGCCGGCGTATCATCATGGGCGGGGACGTCAACGCGCTAAACTCTTGGTGGGGTAGCCGTAGGACAAACGGAAGAGGGGAAGAAGTGGCTGGTGCCCTAGAAGAGATGGATTTGCAGGTGCTCAACGTCGGTAACACGCCTACTTTCCATACAGTGCGTGGAACCACACTTTACTCCAGTGTGGTGGACGTTACGGTGTGTACGGCGGGACTGCTCGGCTTGGTGGATGACTGGGGGGTGGATGAGGCGATGACGAGCTCAGACCATAACACCATCACCTTCAAGCTGGCCTTGGAGAAGGCACGGGGTATACAAATAACTAGAACCACACGTAGATACAATAGCAAAAAAGCAAACTGGGACAAATTTCATGAGAAATTGGCCCAGTTGCAAACAGACCATAACATTAACGCTATAGAAATAGGAAAAATAAACAATACAGTAGAATTAGAAAATAAAACAAAAGCTTTTCAAAACATTATTATAGAGGCAGCCAACATAAGTATACCCCTCATTAAGCCAAGTAACAGGGTCAATTTACCATGGTGGTCAGAGGAGCTCGCCACGCTGAAGAGAGCAGTCGCCACCAGGAGGCGCAGGATCCGCTGTGCAGCACCCGTCCGTAGAGACGCCGTCGTCGCTGAGTACCTGCAAATCAAAAATGAATATGAGGAGAAGGTAAAAAATGCTCAAACCAAGAGCTGGAAGGGTTTCTGCGAGAAGCAGGACGGAGAAACTCTGTGGGACGGGATTTACCGGGTCATAGGCCGGACCAGGAAAAGGCACGAGGACTTGCCCCTGACCGTGAACGGGAAGGTACTGGACAATCTCCACTCTGCCGTATTGCTGGCAGAAACGTTCTACCCCGGGGACAGCAGGGACGAGGATCGAGAGGAGCATATGCGCACAAGGACAATTGCTGAAAAAGTGAACGCTTTGGGTCATGATGAACTACATGACCCGGCGTTCACCACTGAGGAGCTACATTCCAGCATGCGCAGCTTCAACCCCAAAAAGGCCCCCGGGGCGGATGGTCTCACGGCCGACATCTGCCAGCACTCGATTGACCACGATCCGGGAACTTTCCTAGCACTGGCCAACAAGTGCTTGGAACTGGGCTACTTTCCCGGGACCTGGAAGGAAGCCACAGTTGTGATCCTACGGAAACCCGGGAAGGAGAGCTATACGGTTCCAAAATCTTACAGGCCAATCGGTCTATTACCGGTGCTGGGGAAAGTCTTGGAAAAAATGGTCATAAGCAGAGTCAAATGGCACATTATACCGCAACTCAGTACTCGCCAGTACGGGTTCATGCCCCAGAAGAACACAGAAGATGCCCTCTATGATCTGGTCGGACACATACGCGGAAAATTAGCAGACCACAAGCTAACCGTAATGGTGTCGCTAGACATAGAGGGAGCTTTTGACAGCGCATGGTGGCCAGCTATCCGAACCAGACTGGCCGAGGAAAAATGCCCAGTAAATGTGAGGAGAGTAATAGACAGCTACCTCGATAACCGAAGGGTCAGGGTCAGGTATGCAGGAGAGGAGGTCGTGAGGGAGACTACCAAGGGATGCGTACAGGGATCGATTGGAGGACCGATCCTCTGGAACGTCGTCTTGGATCCTCTACTAAAGAGGCTGGTGGAACGGGGAGACTACTGCCAAGCCTTTGCTGACGACGTGGTGTTGATATTTGATGGCGACTCAGCAATCGAGATCGAGCGGAAGGCGAATGACGCCCTCGCTCATGTTTACCAGTGGGGTGTTAGTAACAAGTTGAAATTCGCACCGCATAAGACAAATGCGATGGTAATAACGCGGAAACTCAAATACGACACCCCGCGGCTGAGCATGGGAGGGGTCGCCATTGGCATGACGCAAGAGATTAAAATCCTGGGACTAACCATCGACAACAAGCTGACATTCAATCAACATGCAGCGAATGTGTGCCAAAAGGCAATTAACTTTTACAAGCAGTTGTCGAGGGCTGCAAAGGTCAGCTGGGGCCTCCACCCCGACGTCATCCGCACCATGCATACGGCAGTAGTTGAACCTGTCATTTTGTACGCGGCGAGTGCGTGGGCATCTGCAGCCACAAAGAAGTGCGTAAAGAAAAAGCTAAATGCGGTCCAAAGGGGATTCGCACAGAAACTGTGCAAATCCTACCGCACTGTGTCCCTGAACTCGGCACTGGTGCTGGCTGGGATACTGCCTCTCGATCTCAGAGTGCAAGAGGCAGCTGCCCTGTACGAAGCGAGGAGGGGGGTACCCCGGTCAGAGCTAGGAGATAGGGACGTTGAGCGACGTACCGCATTTGCCTCCACACCCCACCCGGCAGAGCATATGAGCCTGCAGTTCATTTGCCTGGCAGACCAAGAATCACTCAGTGACCACTGCGCACAAGCAGTGCAGATCTACACGGACGGCAGTAAAATTGAAGGCAAGGTGGGGGCGGCATTGTCTCTCTGGAGCAATGGCACCGAAACCAAAAGCATGAAGTTGAAGCTGTCGTCCCACTGCACGGTCTACCAGGCCGAACTGTTGGCCATATGTAAAGCCACTAGGGAGGTACTTAAGAGCGCTAAAGAGACCTTTGGTATCTTTAGCGACTCTCGATCCTCACTTGAAACGGTCGCAAACCACCGTTCCTCTCATCCCCTTGCAGTCGAAACCAGAGAGAATCTGCGGCAGGGCAGATCCCAGGGCAAAGATATATCTTTGTTCTGGATCAAGGCCCATGCGGGACTGGAAGGGAATGAGAGAGCCGACCAGTTGGCTAAGGATGCGGCGCTGAAATTGAAGAGGAGGCCGGATTACGACCAGTGCCCGGTGTCGTTCGTCAAGCGGCAAATCCGAAAGGATTCGCTGGACGAATGGAACCGGCGGTACAGAATGGGCGAAACAGCCGCGATCACTAAGCTGTTCTTTCCGGATGCGATCGATGCGTACAGAACCGTCAGGAAGTTGAAGCCGACAGGTGTTATCACGCAAATAATGACAGGACATGGTGGGTTTTCCGAATACTTGAACAGATTCAAGTGTAAGGGAAGCCCATCATGTACATGTGACCCAGACATTGACGAGACGGTTACACACTTGTTGACTGACTGCCCGGCCTATGGCCTGGAGAGGTACAAGTTGGAGCAAGAGTTAAGAATAGAGATTAAGACGGAAAATTTTTACAAACTAACAACAGACAAAAAGTACAGCAAGGAATTTATTGAATATTGTATAAATATAGCACAGAAAACAATAAAGAAAAATAAATAGTATATAATAGTAACAACAATGCTCAAAATTGTATATGATAATATATAATCGGAAGCATACAGAATGATGTAATCTGTAGATAAAATAGAAGTAAGTATCATTACGAACATGCTGTATAATAAGCTAGAATAAGTTTGTAGAATATAAATAAATTAAGAACTCATCATGTGATAGATATAAAGACTGTATAGAGAATAAGAATTATGTATAATTGATCTTAGATTAAAGATGAGTCCCCAAGGTCTCGGACTAAGTCCGTGGAACCTCCCTAGTTCGCAGAGCGCCGAGTGGTAGGCGCCGTCTTCAATTAAAAAAAAAAAAAAAAAAAAAAAACCCTACCCTACCTACCCTACCCTACCTACCCTACCCTACCTACCCTACCCTACCTACCCTACCCTAACTACCCTACCTACCCTACCCTAACTACCCTACTCTAACTACCCTACTCTACCTACCCTACATACCCTAACCTACCCTACCTACCCTACCCTACCCTATATAAGAACCTTCTCCTAACAATAACGAACACAACAAAAAAAAAATAAGGCAAATCGGTCAAGCCGTTTTCATGTTATGTCGTGACAACGGAAAATGGGTTTCATTTTTATATATGTCGCAGGGATATGATGAAAACAGGGAATTGATCAAATCTCTAAGCAAAATTGGTTCAGTGAAATGACAAAAATAACTTTTCTGTAGTAATTTAAAGGTTTATTTTGTACGTTGAATTAGTATTTGTGTGGCAGAGCCGACGGAGCCCCGCTGCGCGGGGCTCCTATTTCTGTATGCAGGGTCTAAAGTAACCTAACACGAAGGAGATGACGGGAGCTGAGTTCGCTCGCTTTGCTCGCTCACTTCAGCTCCCGTCATCCCCTTCGAACCTAACCTGTCCGTGTCGGGATGCCCTAAGCTCCCGAGCTCGCTACGCTCGCTCTTAGAGAGATTTGATCAATTCCCTGTTTTCATCATATCCCTGCGATATATATATAGATTGGTAAAAGGCTGACAGGTTGGGATACGGTTCAACATGCCACTTGAAGGTCATTTTCCATATTTAAAATACGGAAACTAAACTTCAAGTGACCAAACAATCGATTTCAAGCCCTTGTCAGCAACACAGAAAAAAAATATAGAGTTTCGAATGCGTTCGTTTCCTAAAAATACGGAAATTAACTCTGATGCTAAGAATCTATTTGAATGAAAAATAAATAAATGATTAAAAAAATATATACTTTTTTAATGCCTGCCTTAGAAAGAAGGCAACGCAACATTTATAGAAAGAAAGTACTTTTTTTTCGCTGCTACTAATTACGTTATGTATACTAATATTATAAAGAGGTAAAGTTTATTTATTTATTTATGTATTGTTTTTTAGTTTGTGAGGTGGTAGGCGGTAATCTCTGGATCTACTAAACCGATTTGGATGAAATTTAGCATGGAGATAGTTTGAAACCCTTGGAAGAACATAGAATAGTTTATATTCCCTTGGGATGATAAAACACTTTTTATGTGGGTGAAGCCGCGGGCAGAAGCTAGTAATTAAATAAAGCTAGAATGAAATTTAGAGATCATCTCTGCCTAACGAAATTGGGGTCAACTTCCATTCTATCCAGACCAGCTGAATATTTTACGCAGAACGACTGCCATCTAACCTCCACAACCAATTACTGAGCACCACATTCTAACATTAAATCAGTAGTGCTACTCTTTATGGTTGACTTTAGATCTCATACAAATTTGCGCACAAATTCTGAACCAAACTCATTTGTTTTTAAAAGTCATCGCGGATTCACAACGAGGCACTGTTCGAAATTCAAAGTGATGATTGTAAAAAGTATCCTATGTACTATTTCTGACTATAATCTATCTCTGCCAAATTTCATCCAGATCCATCCAGCCGTTCGAGCGTGAAGAAGTTACGAATATACACAAACACACCCACACACTTTCGCCTTTATAATATTAGTGTGATATTTTTCATCATCATCCTCATTTCAGCCAAAAGATGTCCACTACTGGTCGTAGGCATCCCCCACTCTGATCTGTCCTTTAAGTCTCGCATCCATCGGGCTCCAACAGTCTTGACTTGGTCGTCACTCCACCTAGAGAGAGGCCTTCCAACGCTGCGTCTTCCGGTACGCGGTTGCCACTTCAGAGAACGTATCGGCCCCAACGACCATCCCGTTCTGCGAGCAATGGGTCCTGCCCACTGCCACTTAAGTTTGGCAATTCTTCGGGCTATGCCAATAAACTTGGTTCTCTTGCGGATGTTCTCATTCCTAATTCATATAGATAGTTTTAATGTTTTAAAATTATATGCGCGAAAACCACCATAGGATCCTCACAGGTTCTACCCTTATAATTATTATTCGATCTTCAAACTCCTCATTAAATCTGTATAAATTTGCGTGACATTTAAGACCGACGTCTGTCTTTGAAGCTCAGTATTATCACTTTACCCATTGAATAGTTTATCAAAATGGCACAGTCGCGTTGCGTCTTCGTTGAAAATTGTGGTGAATACATTTCTACCGTACTTACTTATTATTATTATAGTTACAGGTACTGAAAGGTTAAGAGGATTTGTTAGATGCTTCTTACTTAATAACTCTGTTTTGAATATATTATTGTAAGAGATCGATATACTGACTCTACCTTCACTTTAAATTTTGGAATGTATTTTGTATGTGCGCAAAAATCGAGGGCTTTTCAAAATTAGAAGCGACTTCCATAATTTAAATACACGCAGTAAGCACGAAATTGTAATACCCAAAATCAGATTAACGAAAACTAGCAAGTCTTTTCTCATAAACAGTATACGCTTCTACTATAACAAGTTGCCAAAGTCAGTTATAGAACTGACCGATAGAAAGTTCAAAAACTTGATCAAACGTGTCCTTATTAAAAAAGCATATAATAAAATCAAGAATTACGTTGAAGATAAAATTTTTTGCTCCTTCTGCGCATGCGGCTTCCCTGGTAACACATAAACGGTACAAATATGTGGATGTCTCTAACTATTCTCAATCTCATTTTTTCTTTCTTTTTTCTCTTCTTTTAATTAGACTTTTTACAATGGTTTTCAATCATCTTTATAACCCTATGCTAAGAATAGTTACAGCACTGATAACTACATTTGTGCCACATTTATATTTATTTTTTTACCTTTGTATAGATGCTTTTACCGATTGTTTTGTGAATGTGTGAACATTGTAGGCCTTCTAGATTTCTAGATGTTTGATAACAATTGATTACTTTTTATCTCACTTTACTTTTTATTTTTAGTTTCTAACGTCTTATTGTCGGGCTTACGTTGTCCCCCCATATCTAAGTAATACTGTAACATGGAAATATTGTAAAAACAAACCATATTTTTAAAAGAGTAACCATGGAGTTTCTAGCCGGTTCTTCTGCATAGGAAACGACCAACCCGAACCGTGTGCCTTTTGTCGACGTTTTATAAGTGCCCATGTAGGCCTATGTAAAATAAAATAAAAAATATTTTGTTTTTATTAGGTGTAGATCATAATATTGAGAATATATTGAGCAATGACCTTACAAAATTTGTGACTATATCGGAAGGGATAAAGATACTGTTCAGCCAATGCTTGTCTCTTCTCTGTAGGTCGTAGAGGCAAATTGGGTATTCCAGTTTCCAGTCTAACTGGTTTCAGCCGGGTATCAGACTTACATGGAGTGAATGCCTATCTGATCTATACAACTCATTAACTGATTAACACATGATGCGTGGGAGTTGTATATTTAAGAAATCAAACTCAACGACACCATCAACAAATTTACTACTACGTGGTCGCGAGTTACAACAGCCCATCACTTAATTTTATTGTTTGTTTAAGTAGATGCGCTAAGTACTGTTCCGGCTTAACGCGAAGCTGGTGACTTCGTGACAGTCGAAGAGTTGACCTCGAGGTAGAAATACCCGCTGGGTTGTGAGATGTTACATGCGCTGGCAGGTTGGTAAGGGCCACCAGATGATGCATGAGGTTGAACTAAATGATTACAAACTTTTCACTTCGAAACTTGAACCCCAATTAAACTAAATTTTATAATAATATTCAAGCAGTCTCTAGAGTCGCACGCTGGAGGTTGCTGCACATATAACTTGGTAGTAGGTCGAGATTAGCAAACGTGCGTTATGGCAGATGGCTGTGTCCTAACGAGCTCTTAATTCGGCGCGGACGCAGAGGTCATGCGTCGGTCGAATGGAGAGGCTGAAACTTTCGTATTTTTTTTTTCTTTCGTTGATTATTATCTTATGAGGTAGTATTTACTTTGATATTTGTAGTATAACGTTACATACGACATCCCTTGGCAAGACTGGTGTCATATTTTGTGGCTTCTACAGTATTGAAAGGACTGACAAAGATTTATATTGACAGCAGAAAGCTATAGCTTATTAGCTCTTTGTCTTTTTGTCTCTTGAATGCATTGTCGCTTTGTCGCTTTGTCGTATTGTCGCATGTCACAATGTCGTATTGTCGCATTGTCGCTTTGTCGCGTAGTCGCATTGTCGCATTGTCGCATTGTCGCATTGTCGCATTGCCGCATTGTCGCATTGTCGCATTGTCGCATTGTCGAATTGTCGCATAGACGCATTGTCGCATTTTCGAATTACCGTATTGTCGAATTTTACCATTGTCGCATTGTCGCAATCTCGCAATGTCGCTTTGCCTAATTGTCGCACAGACGTATTTTCGCATTTTCGAATTTTCGTATTGTCGAATTGTATCATTGTCACATTGCCGCAATGCCACAAATTCGCAATGTCGCAAAGTCTCATTGTCGCATTGTCGTATTTTAGCATTTGCTCATTGTCACTTTGTCTCACTGTTGCACTGTCGCACTGTTTTCACTGTCACAAAGTCGCACTGTCGCATAGTCGTATTTTCGGTTTTTCGCATTGTCGAATTGTCGTACAGTCGCATTGTCGCATTGTCGCGTTTACAAATTTCCGTATTGTCGAATTTTATCATAGTCGCATTGTCGCAATGTCGTAATGTAGCAATTTCGCAATGTCGCAGTCACATTGTCGCATTGTCGAATTTTTGCATTTTCGCATTGTCGTATTGTCGAATTGTCGCATTGTCGAATTTTTGCATTTTCGCATTGTCGTATTGTCGAATTGTCGCATTGTCGCTTTATCTCACGGTCGCACTGTCACACTGTCGCACTGTCTAAATGTCGCACAGTCGCACAGTCGCACTGTCGCGCTGTCTCACGGTCGCACTGTCGCATTGTCGCACTGTCTCACTGTCGCACAGTCGCCCTGTCACACTGTCGCACTATCTCACTGTCGCATTGTCGCATTGTCACATAGTCCCGTTGTCGCATTGTCGCAAATTCGCTTTGTCGCATTGTCCCATTGTCGCATTATCGCTTTGTCGCATTTGGTCTTTGCCACATTGTTGCATTGTCACATTGTCGCATTGTCGCAATGTCGCAATGTCGCATTGTCGCATTGTCTCGTTGTCTCATTGTTACATTGTGGAACTTTCGCATTGTCTCAAAGTCGCGTTGTCGCATTGTCGCGTTGTCGCATAGACTCGTTGTCGCGCTGTCACAATTTCGCAATGTCGCATTGTAGCAGAGTCTGCATATTATGTAAGTGATGTTCACCCATCAACGAACCGACCTCGACAAGCGTTGCTTAATCCTTAATTAAAATAATAAGTTTTCCACGAAAAGCTACCAATGTAAAAACACGAAAATTATGTTAAAATCCGTATGAGTTGGACTTGCGCTGTTTATCTGTCCATCACAACCGGTCGATTCTGAAAACATCTCAACGTGATGACTTAGGTGAAGTGAGCTCCAAGCAAGCTATCACTTCAACCGATCTTAGGAATCGATATTTAACTTCGAGATTACGTCATTACGGTGAGATTTGTATAGAAAAGTACTACAGGTCTAAATCTTAAGATTCGGCAGAAGGTGGCTTGCTCAGTGCCTAGAGTCTGTTTGCAACCCAATGCGGGTTGATGGATCTTACAAATCTGTTGTTCTAAGACATGCGTAATGACATCCTTACGATGTTTACCTTCACCATATTAAGAGCAATGCGCCTCCTGGGTTTAAACCCGTGATTTGAACTCGTGAATCGTACTAACCACTAATTCACTTCACATTTCACAAAGTTACTCCCAAAATTTCACAAGAACATTCGAGTATATTACTAACCTTTGAAGTAATGTAAAAGACTGTTTGTAAGTACACAAAACAAATATAATTTGCTCAAACACTTTTTTTATAAAGAACGCTTGGGAGTTCGTTTGATGTCGGGGGGCGATAATAGAAGTGCTTTTTGTCGTGTGTTTCGAATTATTAGATTTTTCCTCTTGTTTTGTGTAGGTGGACAAACCCATAACTTTGGTTTTACCTTTGTAACAGCAATAGGTACTTGTTGAAAAAACTTCAAAATTATATGAGCACTAGCTTCTGCCAGCGGCTTCGCGCGCGTGGAAGTCGAAAATTATCCCAAAGTTCACTTGGAATAAAAAGTAAGTATCCTGTGTCCTAATCTAGGACATGGTCTACCCGTGCTCCAAATACGGATTTTGTGCTTATGATACGGCTTTTCGTAACTGTTGTTAATTATTTATTTATTTATTTATTTATTTTAGTACATGGAAGACTTACAGCTATTAAATACAGACAAAAAGGAAACCATAGTCAACAGAAAGCCAATTACAAATCCTCACGTATAGACTTACAATAATAATTTATAGTGTGAGCACAAAAACAAAGATCTCACAGCTTTAATTAAAGTAAGAAGCAATAAATATACAATAAAAATAAACACAAAATATTAAATATATAATATAATAATAATAAAATATAATATAATATATAATATAATAATTTATATATAATATATATATATATATATATATATATGTATATTTTTTTATTTTTTTTTATATATAATATTTTTATATATAATTTTTTTTTTTTTTTTTTTATTATTATTATTTTTTTTTATTATTTATAATTTAATTAAAATAAACACTGATCTGCGCTGCATTTTGTGTAGAAGCATCATCATTCCTGCCGTTGTTTTAAGTTACTTGAGATTGGCGCAACACGTTTTTCTTCCATTCTTCCCTCTCAGTCGTCACGTTATCATGTATTTCATTAATCCATCATCTACGTCATTGTTTCCTTTTCTTCTCCATCCTATCCTCAATGTCTGCGTACAGCCAATTAAGTTTATTTCAAGTCTAAAAAAAGTATTTCACCATGAAATATATCACTTTATAGTATGCAGTTTGTTCAAAGGCAGTTCATAATTACAGCAGCGTTGGAAGGCATCCCTCTATATAGATGGACCAATGACTTGGTTAAGACCGCGGCAATCCAATGGATACGAGACACACAGTACCGATCAGTATGGCGGCACTTGGGGGAGTCTATATTCAGCATGGGCGACTTTCGGCTTCAATGATGATGATGGTTACTATGCAGTTTGTTTTTTTTTTATAAAAAAAAATTGTAATCTTTGTTTCAGGTACATCATTAACAAGGTATGAAGATGCAGTGAGATTTCCAACCCAACATTTAGAGAGGTAAGTTTCATATTTTTATAAGTTTAGCACGATCCAGTTGGGTAGGGCCAAGTGCGAGAAAGAGGTCAACCGTCGAATCCGACTCGGCTGGGCAGCGTTTGGGAAAATGCGCCGTATCTTCTCATCCAGCATACCACAATGTCTCAAGACGAAAGTCTATGACCAGTGTGTGTTGCTAGTGATGACATAGGGCTCTGTGACGTGGGCGTTTACAATGGGCCTCATCAGAAAGCTTACAGTCACCATGGAAATGGTGAGGGCTTTGTTCGAAGTTTCCAAGCATGATCGAATCAGAAATGTAGAGAACCGCAAGAGAACCAGGGTTAACCGACATAGCCCGAAGAATTGCCAAACTTAAGTGGCAGTGGGCAGGGCCACATTGCTAACAGTATAGCGTTGGCCGCTCTTCCTATCTCCTGCGGACGAAAATTGGTAGGTGGCGGGGCCACTGATCTGACTCTTCACAGAGGGACCACGGGTGCCATATACGGGATCGTGTGACGTCCATGTGCTGGTTTGGTCCCTGGGGTGGTCACGGCGTGTAATTTGTTCTGGTGCGCTGGTGGTGGGGGGATACTCCCCAGAGGAAGGTCCTGTTACGGACAGCTGCGGAGGGTTCACAGATGAGTGCCAACGTGTGACCGTGTTCCCGCCATAAGCGGCACTGGAGGACACCGTGGAGTTTTAGTGGGTTGGAGTCTCATAACTGCGCTATCTCTCCGTGGTAGCGCAGTAAGCATGAACATTTCTGAACGCATAAAAACACTAGGATCGAATCAAGGAAAAACTTATCATTCACTCACACTCCCAAATCATTCATTTCTCAAACACAGTTGCATTCTACTCTCCAAATAATATATCGCGTTCCACCAATACAAGAGAGTGCCTTACAGATTAGACTCCCAGTTGCAACTGAATTGACAATATATATTTACGGAATATGCCTTTAGGAATACCTGTGTAGATCTAAGTGCTAAAGTCGCTGTGTGACAGGCGAGAATTCTAGACTATATTTTATATATATGTCGGGTTTAGTCAATAGTACGGACGTCAAAACAAATCGCAAGCACGCCATCTGGCGGCAAAGCAAGAGAACTACGCTTTGGCGCGCTTTCTCTAACCACTTGCGTGGTGGGGATAATAGAATATTGCAGTTGAGCTAAAATGTACTAGCAGTTGAGTACTGACAGCCGTAGAGCTAACACGTCGTAGAATCAGTGTCGATCCGTAATATTAGTAAGCAAGAATGTAACTTGTGTCTATTTGAATATACTCAGTGTATCGAATAATTTGTGTGATTTCATTTTCACGATTGTACCCACCGACCTGCCCACACACGATGTCTTAACCTAAAGGAATACATCCTGACTTCCCGATGGTTTACATCTATCGGCCAGCCTTGATGCGACATCAGAATTGGGATTCAGTCGTCCTAATGAGATCACACGTAAAAACAATGTTAGTGAAAATGGTTACATTCTTGCAAAAAAAATCGCGGTGTCAGTCGAGACTACCCTCAGTCTTGAATAATAAAAAACCAGTCTGGAGCGGAGCAGCAAGGAGGCTAGCAACAACCAAGGAGCTGGACAGGTCAAGGAGGAGCGTGTGGACGTGTGGAAAGATTCATACGCACGGATCTTTGTCAATCTGGTGAGTCGTTTTCATTTTGTTATGACTATTGCCAAGTGTTCGTTATTCAAAATTCTGGTTTTGTGTACGGTATGGCGGCCAGTGGATTGTCGGGGTGGCCCGTGTTCGGTCCATACTCTCATGTTAGTTATCGCTGGTCAAGTTTTGGTGTTATTGAAGAGTTATTATTCTGCTAACACTGGCAGTGACCCTTGACTAGCCTTGGCCGACTATGGTTACGACGCCGACGGCCTTAGAACGATATGGTGCCTACCTTACACTTTAGTCTGGAAAATAACGTACCTACCTTACGCTTCAGTCTGGAAAATATTATAATTCCAAATTAAATATTTTGATTAGTTTTGTAGTGTGATAGTTCTATGTAGTGAAAGTTAGCAAAGTTTGAGAAGAAGCATAGTATTCTTCTTTTGTGGTCGTAGGGCCAAACTATCTTAAAAGTGGTAAACTCTACCAGGCCTCGTTAATTGCGACTTAAAACGCTATGGCATTCATTGGATTCTCTAAAGCCCATCGACTAGCGACAGCGACCTGGGCACTTGGGACACTAATGTGTGGTTCATGTTTTGGACAGGAACTCTGCACTCAAATTCAGTGTCCATAATAACCTAATTGGCCATGCCGGTTTAGGTAACTACTACTACTAGAAGCTCGTGGCTAAATAATAACAGCCGCACTGGTCGATCATCAAGGTTAAGCAACGCTTGACGAGGTCGGTCCGTGGATGGGTGACCATTTCAACATACCGGGTTTCTTCCGTGCCTCGGAGAGCACGTTAAGCCGTTGGTCCCGGCTGTCATTTGAAGATCTTTGACAGTCGTTACGGGTAGTCAGAAGCCCGAGATCTGACACCAGTCTTGCCAAGGGGTACCGTGTTACCCAGTTGCTGGGTTGTGTAGGTCAGATAGGCAATCACTCCATGTAAAACACTGGTACTCAGCTGAATCCGTTAGGACTGGAAGCCGACCCCAATGTAGTTGGGAAAAGGCTAGGCAGATTGATTGGTTTAGGTTGCTACACCGGTGCACTGGTTAATTTCCATCAAAGCTGTGTGTAGTTAAGATAACCGTGTGAACATGTACTCTCGTAGTGTTTTTCATGTTTCAGATACCATATTGTGTCGCAGCCTGAAGCCTCTGCTGCAGGCTAGCGATTCGGATGCTGAGCGCGAAGGTTGACGTGTCAACGTCTGAGAGGTTAAGACCGATGGCAGGCTAGCAGTTCGCAGGTGGTAGTCGAACGCTATGACCACAGCTGTGAGGTCGGGAGCGCGCGCAAATTTGGAATGGAATACTCGGTGAGTCGCTTCCATGTTATTTCGATAGTGAGGTCGAAGGTTCTCTAGTGAAGAGATGCTAGTTCGAGATTTAAGTGTTCATGTTTGACCACTGAGTTGGTCGTGGTGATATCTGGCACTATCACTGGGTAATTGAGACACACTTAGTAAAAAGCAATTAGCTAATGAGTTTCCTATTGGCTAGTTAGTACTTTTCTAGTTTCAACATTTGGTTTAGTACGAACTTTAGGATGAGATATCCCATATGAAGGTGATGAGATATTTTAGATATCTAGAACAACTAGTCGTGTTCAGTGGCAAAGCGAGTTAGTAATGTCGTAGGGCCATCGCAATTGTATCGAGTTAGGTACGGTACTGGTTATTTACGTGCATTCAGAGCAAATCTTATGTTGCGTAACGATTTACAACTACCGTCTTCAGATCTGAATTCACTTACTTTCAGAGTAATATTATCATAGCATAGTAGATCTCGCGATTGTTTTTCTTACATAGAAACTGAGTTAGTGAGCGATAGTAAAGGGTTACTGTTAATAATCTGATTTTAAAGATATTGATCAGAGTTAATTCGTGAAGCCCCTTCACACGAGGTATTAAGAAGCAAATGTTATCAGGCTTAATTCCCCTCATATTAACAGTCGCGCGAATCTTGTGAGAAGGATCCCCGATCACCAAGTTCCTTGAGAATTGGACATCATAGTTGATGACAGTGGTAGTGAAACCAAATCTGATTAACATGTCTGCTTATGAGACAAATTCTGGACCGCACCTCATGCGTAACATGTGGCGATGGGTTTTTGAAGAAGTTTCATGAATTGAGTATGCATTCCCTTTGAATTATAACAAACTGTAACAGCATTGTTACTATTGCTTTTAGTTGTTGAACTTGTTGATCGTAGGACACTTTTTTTCTAATGAATAGTGTTTTGTGGGAATCTCTAGTACGAAAACTAAATAGGCCCTGTATTAAGTCCGCGATAGGCGATTATGACAAGATGGTGATCGTTATACACCGAAAGCTATAAATAGGTACGCTTAGAACCTACAAGTATACACATGGTAGGTCAGGGAAGATACCAGCGGGTTATGTACCAGTCGATGTTGATGTCAAAAGGATTTTGATGATAATGAGCAAGCTTAAGGTATCGAGTAATTGAGTCTATCAGCCGTATTATGTTTGACCGTACCAGTGGATTCTGGCGTAGGTCGGAGTCTAGAGAGACCATTGTGAGAGCAATAAAATTGCTGGTCGGCTATAGAGCCGTGGCGTTAGAGGATTTACTCGAGATTTTCTGTTGGCTTGGCAGTTTTTGCTGCAGAATAAGTTTTAAAGTTTGTTTGGAATGACTGTGGTACATGGCCCAGGGTAACGATTTAGTTAAAGAGTAGGGTTCTAAAATCTCTATTTTCACGAACCCAATAATCTAGTTTGGTCAGGAATAGCCGAGCGTTGTGTGGCAACGGTAGGCCAGTATGGCAACGGTAGGTCTGTATGGCCTATATGGCTGGCGGTAAGCCTGTATGACAATATGTCAGGTGGGAAAATTCATGTTTGTATTAGGAACCTTACAGAAAGTTCCTATTGAGTCATGAGGTTACAAGAAAGTAAACTCGCAGTCATGCGTTTGGTGAGGTCACCATGATAATTTTGATGACGTTCGAATCGTCAAGCCCTCATTACGAGAATTGAAATAATTTTGGTTCTCTAATGTTGATTACTTTGTGTAGATCGTGTTAGTAAGACACGCGAAGCTCAAGTACCAATTGAGATGGTAGATAATGAATTGACGTAACATAGGACAGACTAAATCTCTGTGAACGGGTTTTATAAGAACATTTTGAGTTCAGAGAGTTGAGTTGACTCGACATCGTGGAGATGTTCGAGTAGAGCAATTGTGGTTGCTAAGAGAGTTATAAGATAGCTAAATATAGTGAATAAGATACCTGGTGGTTTCTTTTGTTGGATTTAATTTGAGATTAATGACTATCAGTGGTACTTGGACTTTGTGATCACGAAGATTGGGTGCTTTTAGGTACCAAATCGATGATTGAGTTACTATTTTCTTTATGTTGGAAATAGAATTACTCTTTCCTTGCAAAGGTGAAAGGAGACATTTAAATGATCATGTTTGATTGATTCAAAATGTTTCCTCACTCACCTAGAGTATGCGTCAGGGTTGGACGAGTGAATACTGTTTGGAAATTTTGTGTTTCAGAAAAACATCCCTTGTATGATGGGAGACTGGCGGGTCGGAGTAGACTAAGAGGACGTGTGGCGCAACACGACATGAGGTAGCATGGAGTGAGGACAAGATGATGAAGCCTGCGGGTGATAGATTTGGGGATCTGTCACCTGAGAGAGGCCCGAGAAGGCGACGTGTGTGTTCCACGCTCGCCTCTCAAGAGGAACTACGGCCTAGAGAACACCATGTGGTTTTAGTCAGTAGGAGTCTGACAGACCCCTCAGCTTTCCCCAAGGGCTGAGGACATCCATTGAGGATTTCCACATGATTCGATACACTGTTAGAACCTGACAATGAGGAACAGACGAGGACGCCTGTCTCGCAGGATGGCCGTGTCGGGTTTAGTCAATAGTACGGACGTCAAAACAAATCGCAAGCACGCCATCTGGCGGCAAAGCAAGAGAACTACGCTTTGGCGCGCTTTCTCTAACCACTTGCGTGGTGGGGATAATAGAATATTGCAGTTGAGCTAAAATGTACTAGCAGTTGAGTACTGACAGCCGTAGAGCTAACACGTCGTAGAATCAGTGTCGATCCGTAATATTAGTAAGCAAGAATGTAACTTGTGTCTATTTGAATATACTCAGTGTATCGAATAATTTGTGTGATTTCATTTTCACGATTGTACCCACCGACCTGCCCACACACGATGTCTTAACCTAAAGGAATACATCCTGACTTCCCGATGGTTTACATCTATCGGCCAGCCTTGATGCGACATATAGATAATATTTGGGCTGTCTGTCTTAGTAGGGGCGTATAAATTTAGGTGTTGATTTTGTTGGTTTGGTTGTCTTACTGGTATTTTGCTACATTCGGTTAGATTTAAAGCAGAGCCAACCGGCATGTCCTAGAACCAAAAATTCAAGACATGTGACATCCAGCAACCCACACTGGGCCCGCGTGGTGGATTACGGCCCATTCCCTCTCAAAGAGGCCTGTGTCCCAGCAGTGGGAATATTAAAAAGGCTGAATATGATGATTATGATGAAAGCAGAGCCTAAGGTATTTAGGGAAAGGCTAGGTAGATAGTGACTTTTTTAGGGTTCCATACCCGAAGGGTCCAAACGGAACCCTATTGCTGTCACTCACGTGTCCGTATGTCTGTCCGTCGTATGTCACACGGGTTTTATGGCCAAACAGATGGAGCTACAGTCTTCAAATTTTTACAGTATAAGCATCTTCTTGACCCAAAGGCAAACAATTTGTCAAAAAATATTATTAAATGTTTTTAAGGCGGGCTTAAATACAATGTTTATCCTACCTTAAAATACGATGCGTCTAGGTGCGCGTTCAACTTTAAAGACCCCCAGGTTGTAGCTATCGGGAAATACGAACTCCGGAAGAGAATTCCACTCCTTAGCTGTACGCATAATGAAAGTATTTCGAAAACTAAACTAACTATACTTCGTTTATTTCCTAATTTTCACATAACATAGAAATTCCATTGTTTAGGCAACAGGACATTAGTTTCAGGAATAATTGACCCCTTGGCAACAATAATTTAAAACTAATAATTAACTACGATAATTAGGATAAAAGCTTTGGCTTTGAATGTTTGTGACTAAAGCATGAAGCGCCTGTTTATTTAGCTCACTAAATGAAAACATTTTACAGTGGCGGTTTCTGAATCTGTCTACTTAAGATTAGTTTCTGAACGTTCCATAAGAACGGTTTTCATTGATTTTCATAATAAAACAACAAAAAGTCTTGACTTTTTGATTGACAATTGCTTAGAGGGCAATTGCTACAGAAAGTGAGAAAACTTGATGTTTATTAATCTCGAAATAAGTCAAAGTGCTTTGATTAAGGGTACGTTCACACATAACATCCCTATTTCCAGGCTCGTTTTTAACAGATCCGACGCTACTGGAGGTAACGTTCACACCGCATTTACAATACCGTTTTAACGGAACCGTCGCTACTGGAGGTAAAGTTCACACCAACCAATTTTCTACAAGGATGGACTATATTCAAGATAAAAATGCTTGGGCAATCTTTAGTGTAGACAAACTCAAACTGGTTAATTTGTATTATATTTATAATTATAGTAAAGCTTTATTTTTTTTCTTTTTGTTTAAATTGACTCGCACACTGTTCCATTGTTGTTGAATTAGGTAATTTACCTATGTTTGCAATATTTGTAAGTATGTGAGAACCATGTTCCTATTTAACAAGTGAAGGAATTCACCTGTTTGTCATGCTTTATACCTGTACGTAGTGTAGTAGTGCTGGGTGCATCGCCCTCACGTATATGAATTTATGTAAATGTTCTAAAACAATTTTTAAAAAAAGAGTAAGTATGGAGTTCCTTGTCCGTTCTTCTCCATAACAAGCTACATTTCCGATTGGACGGTAGAATCAATTTATATTAACTTTTTTTTTTTTAATTTTCTTGACGTTTAAAAGTGCCGCTTAATGGCCTAGTTGAAATAAATAATTATTGTCGTTGTCTTTGTCTTTGGACGTCCGATAAAACGGATCAGTATTTTAATACTATAGGGTGGGTAAGCTCGCTCATACAACTATCTACACTATTGCCAAATAAAAACGTATACGATAAAGCGGACCTGTAAAACGGACTGCTGTATATTTTGTCGGATCGGTATTTTTTACTGTATTCGGAATACTGTCGTGTGTGTGAACTCGTTCATACAACTGCATACGTCAACATCGAATAAAAACGTATACGATAAAGCGGACCTCAAAAAACGGATCGATGTTTATTTTGACGGATCGGTATTTTTTACTGTATTCGGAATACTGTCGTGCGTGTGAACTCGCTCATACAACTACATACGTCAGCGCCGAATAAAAACATATACGATAAAGCGGACCTGTAAAACAGACTACTGTAAATTTTGTCGGATCGGTATTTTTACTGTTTTCGGAATACTGTCTTGTGTGTGAACTCGCTCATACAAAAACATACGTCAGCACCGAATAAAAACTTATACGATAAAGCGGACCTGTAAAATGGACGTCTGTATGAACGAGCACTTAGATAATAATGAGGTTCCATCTTTTTCTTGCACCAATAGTTTGACAGTTCTATGATAGTGACAATAATTGATAGTAATAAGTAACATTTGTTAAACAGCTTTAAATCGTTCTCCCCATCTTTAAAACTTTAGCCCTACATCTACACATATACAATCTGATCAAAATTACTCCCTATCACCACGTATTCAAACTATCTGCCTAACACGATATAAACACTAAACTATTCCCCATACACGGAGACCCTAATCAACACCTAATACGTGTTATCAGGATTAACTAACTAAATGTTCCTGAAGGCTATTGAAACTGTTTTGAAAGACACCCTTTCAATATAGGCCAAGGGATTACTAAATTGATGAAGGGACTTCCTATAGGATAGTGTGGATTGTGATCGCTTTTCTTATAGAGGGTGGCTGGGTAAGCACGGGACTTGTGAGGGATAAGATTATTTTAAGTGTCATGTTGTTGGAGTAAATCTTCTTAAGTGACGACTCGATAATTGGACGGGAATTGAGAGTTTCAAAGACGTGTCACATTTAGGGACATTTTGGTATATTAGAGAGAAAAAAAGAGCTATTATGTTTCTTTCCGGATCTCATATCTTATAATCTTATTCTTTATTTTTCAAGCTTTTATTAAACTTGCAACGCATGTAAAGTATGTTCGGGCCAAATCATGCAAGTAAATTTTAAAGCAATTGTCCTCAACCGATTAAGATGGAATTTTGCATACGCGTTTAGTTTGGATAACAATGCATAGTTAGCTAAATTACGTCATTCTAAATCCAATATGGCGGATGATCCAAGATGGCAAAATAGCAACCTTTTTTTGTTCACTGCCATGATATGGGTGTTAAATGAAAGGGTTTGCTGAGAAGAATAAGAAAAATGCTTGTTTAAAAAAAAGATTTTAATGAATAATTTATTTTAAGAAGATTTACTTCTGTCAGGTTTACGGTGCTGCACGTGCAATTTGAATTTGTAATACATTGTCTGAAAATCACAAATAAAAAATTAATGTTCTACTAGTTACAAGCGTGACATAAATTGAGAAACGGATTTTAAAATTGGCTTTGATGCAACGTTTCTATTTAGGAATCCCAATAATATCTATATGGAATAGTATGATGTAGGCACACAACTTGTCTGGACGAATGCACCCAGAGTACATTTTGTGATGAGGCAGGGTGGCTCGGACAACTTCTCCGAACTTCACTGTACTACATCGTTTACAGTTTTGATTGAAACACATTACCGTTTCATTGACTTGGTTTATTCCACAGAAACTGTCCATTTAAAGATAAAAAAATACCTATGAAGTGCAGTGTTAATATATAACTTTCGTTGAGAAACAATGTTCTTTATCGGTTCAGTGCTAATCTTTTTAATAATATCAAACAAACAAAACTATTTTACCTCTTCATTTTTATGTTATTTTAGTTGAGATGTCCCTCGTTTTATTAGCCGTACTGTGTGTGTAGATTCGGGGTATTATTAATTGTATAAGGTATCTTTTTTCGGTACTGGGTACCAGTGGAGGAGGTTTTTGCTGTGTCTGTGGGAGTGTTACGCATTCCTTCACGCATTTAGCGAATTTCTTGGAGGAATGCGTTTTTAGTGGGATCTAGTAACTATCAATAAATATTGTAAAGTTTTCTGTTATCTAAATATAATGTATGTTATCTGTATGTTGTCTGTTGTTTTTGTGTGTGTGTGTATGTTTAATACAAGCATGTTGGGTTAGAAGTAGGGAACTGTTGATTCATTACTGAAAAACTCAAAACAAGCTGTTTAAAAATAGTTGCCGGCATAAAATAGATATGCAATGAAATTGTTAATCCGTGAAAATCCGTGAAAATGGAATGAATATCTACCATTGATAATATTTTTAACCGAATTTCGAAAACGGAGGAGGTTCTATGTTCGACTTTAGGAATGTTTTTTTTTCATGTTGTGTCTGTTCCTAGAATTTATGTTATGGATATCACTGTATTTTTTAAACAATTTTATATTTTTATGGCCATATTTAAGATTTTCATAAATATACTGAGAAGGCATAGTCATTACATTAATCTCCTTAAACTTCTCTCTGAGAGAGTGTATCGGGCTTAATTTATAAATTGATCGAACAGCTCTTTTCTGCAAAACAAAGATAGTCTGGATGTCGGCGGCATTTCCCCACAACAGAATACCATACGACATTACACTATGAAAATAGCTAAAGTAAACTAAACGGGCTGTCTCTATGACAGTTAAATTACGAATTTTTCTAACAGCATATGCTGCGGAGCTTAGCTTCTTTGACAATTTATCTATATGTGGGCCCCACTGAAGCTTAGCATCCAAAGATTGGCCTAAGAATACTGTGCTATTTTCAGGATTCAATTCTTCGCCCTTTATCATCACATCAGTTTTCACCTGCCTAACGTGAGGTAGGGTAAACTTAATGCATTTGGTTTTTTTTTTCATTTAGAAGTAAATTGTTAACATTGAATCAGTGAACTACTTTTAAGATCGCGCTATTTACATCGTCAGTAACCAGCTGCTGATCATAAATTACATCACGCCAGCACGCTCTCAAGGGGTACGCAGATCTCTCATTTCACCGGTTATGTTCAGTTACATGATATTCGTGTAATCTATTTTGGTGTTATAGGTACCTTACTAAACAACTTGCCTATTAGGTAGGTACAACTAAAAAGTGAAAATAACAAATCTTTTTTATAAAAAAATACTACCGAAGTCGGTAGTATTTTTTAAACTATAAAGTGAAAAATAACTTTATTTTTGGTAGACGGTGTCTTTGGTAGGTACCATTTTTTGGAGTTATGGACACCGACTTCCAAAAATAAAGTTATTTTTCATTTTGTAGTTTTTTTATTTGGATGTCGGTAGTATTTAAAAAAAAAAAAGTTTTTTTAATTTTTATGTTTATGTTAATAGGTTCTAGATTAACCGCTGTCTCATCAGACATCAGATGCTATGCGATGATGTGTTCAACGATGGAGGAAGCTTGTTTTATAGCTAAACCACTTTACTTTTCAAGTTACAGTTATGTACCAAACAAAACACAGAGAGAATTCAGAGAATTACACTACCTACTTATTTTACTCACAATATACAATATTCCGGCGATAATAATCAATACGAATCATTCGTCAAACATGGCAACTATGACGACATTCCCTCATAAATTGACTTTACGGATGTAACCCATTTCTCCAAAACCCGATAACTCGCTAACACATTCGTAATCCGATTACAGAGATCGATTTAAAACGAATATTCGCTGGATCGAGCGCTATCCGACACGGCAGGACATGTTTACGTTTCGCTTCAGCTTGAGCAAAGTTATAAGATCGGTGCAAGTGCTCTTACACCGGGGTATAACTAGGTTCTATGTGGTTCTATTCAGTAATTTTGTTAAGAAGCTAGTCTTCTTCTTCTTTTCGTAAGAGTATGTGGCCACTTCTGGTGTCAGAGTTAATTAAGCCGCCTCTGGGAACCCCACAGGCCTCTGACTTGGCTATTTCAGACTTCCATTAACTATATAAGTCCAGGTTTCTTCACGATGTTTTCCTTCACTGTTGCCAGTGATGTCCCAGATAAACTAGTAAAAGTACATTTGAATTTGAAAAAGTCACATTGGTACTTGCCTGGATTTGAACCAACGACCTTAGGCACGAGAAGCGAGGTCTTAGCCACTGAGCCACCACGACACAACAAGACAAGGGGCTAGGAACTAAATAATATAAAAGCCGCATGGGTCGATGGCCATGGTTAAACTACGCTTAAAGCCATTAAACAACAGGGGTCTGTTCTTTGATGGCTGATCATCCATTAAGGTTGCCCTAGTCGACGGCACGAACAATTTTGTGCGTGGGGTTAAAATGCATGCTATCTCATCCAATAACACGTGCGAAAGAGATAGATGTTGCGATGAGCAGTTAGAAGCTAGTTCGCGTTCGAATACACACCTTTTCAAATTTGCAGCGAAATGGATGATGTTTTAGGAGGAAAACGAGTGCGTAAAATTTTATAAACAGACTTTTGGATATATGGATATCATAAAAAAAACTACTAAATGTATCTGTTCAAAATAACTTTATTTGCATTGTTGAACTACTAATCTATCCCTGTATGGTGACTGTTTTGAAATTTTCCTTCTTCTTATGGTATTTATTTGCACCCAAAGATGCGTTAAAATTAGAAATTTGCAGTATATACACCAGCAGCCTTATTGTGTAAGTGAATTCGGTAAGGCAAATGGTTGGGTTACTCCCACATTACCCCGATCCCAGTTTACCCCGTCCCGCTAGACCCCGATTTATTTTTCTATAGAAACTCAATCAAAAGTCCATTTAGCTTAAAAGTAACGTCAGCAGTTAAAATGTTAAATAAAATTGTATTATTTACTCAAATAATAATACTAGTTTTGAGGATCAGGAAAAAATGATAAAGTCTTGCTTGGTTAAGGTAAATATTATAATTAGAAAATACAATATAGAGTCTCCTAGGGCAATCACAGCTTTTAACTATTATCACAATAGTTCCTTTTTCAATACAGAAAATCATAATACCACACACACACAAACACATGTTCCACATAGAACATTAACATAATTTAAAAAATACGCACGAACAGTCTCACTTTCAGGAAATATTTTTTATAATGTAGCATAGTAAAAAGTTAACTCTAAAATAATATTTTAACATGCAAAATCGGTTTCACTTTTACTATTTGTTTTGTAAAGATACAAAATTGTTTTGTACAGATAAAGATGCAAAATTCAACTATAAAAATAATCAACATTAAAAATAAAAGTTAAAAAAAAACGAAATCTTTACATTTAAATCAGTCTTTTCAATACATACAAAACAAACAATATTTTTAAATCGTTATAAAAATTGGATCATAATTCAATTCAATTCAATTCAATCATTTATTTCGGACCATGATCCATAATTTGTTAGTAAACACTTATGACTATGTTAGTAAATTTACATAATATGGAAGGCAATGTCAAACTAATATAAATAAATAAATAACAAATACATTATGAAATAAGCCAAATCAGTTCATATACCTATTTCCCGTTGCACTGGAGCCGCCACTGTGCAAGCGGGTCCAGTACCCCAGGAAAGGGCAGTCCGGTTTATCCGCAATAACCTTTAGGACACCGTTTACGCTCCCCCGCATCCTGTGCATCAGGGATGCTGACCTCTTCCGCATTATTGCCTGAAAACTATCAGTTTTTGCTTCTGCAAACATCCCCGATGCACTACAGAAACGTGGGAGCCCCAACAGTATCCTAAAAGCATTATTATACTGGACCCGGAGAACGTTGTAAGCCCTCTGCGTATGTCTAACCCACAGGCTGCACGTGTAGAAGGTCTGGCAATACGCCTTGAAAAGTGTAATTTTCACTTCCCTCGTACATCGCGCAAACCTGCGGGCCAGCATATTGCATCGGACTGACAACGCCCTCCGTTCCCTCTCGATGTCATCGTCATCGTGCAGATCCTCGTTTAAAATGTGACCTAGGTATTTCAATTTTGTCACCCTCTTTAGTGGTACACCATAAAGGCACACCGGAGGAACCACCCTAGGCTTCTTTGTACCCACCCTGAACACCATAACCTCACTCTTCCCCACATTATACAGTAGGCCATGTGACTCGGCGTATCCTTCACACACCTCAAGCAACCGTCTGAGTCCGTCAATTGAAGGGCTCAGCAGCACCATGTCATCGGCGTAACTTATGCTGTTTATCATCTGCCCATCAATGGAGCATCCGACACCAGTACCGCTGAGCTCCTCAATCAACCGATTGACGTATAGGCTGAAGAGCGCCGGGGAGGTCAAACCTCCCTGCCTGACCCCACACTCCAAACCATAAGACCTGGACAATACACCCGACCATCTGACCCGGTTAATTTGATTGTCATACCAGTACTGCAGAAGGTCAACTAGCTCATCAGCAATACCCTGTTCGCGTAACTTTGGCCACAGTATGTCATAATTAACCAGGTCAAATGCCTTGGATAGATCCAAGAAGGCAGCGTACACTGGCGTGCTTCTGTCAGTATAGTACCTGACGGTGTGCTTGAGCGCCAGAATAGCAGTCTCCGTGGAAAGCCCAGCCCTAAAACCAAACTGGGCATCCTGCAGACTGAGCTGTTGAGTTACTCTCCGCTCAAGCACACCGTCCAGAACCTTTGCAGTTATAGTCGCTAGGGATATTGGCCTGTAGTTATGTCTGTCCGAGACATCCCCGGCTCTATTCTTGACTATGGGGACAACCATTGTCCTCATCAGTTCAGTGGGAAGATAGGAGTGCCTGACACAGAAGTTATAGAACATTGACAAGACCCTAGGTAGATGCGGACCAGCACACTGAAAATGTTCTATGCTAAGGCCATCGTGACCCGGTGACTTACCTCTGGTCATAGACTTTATAATTTTGCTGATTTCCTTTGAAGAAATGCTAATTGGTACCTCAGAGACTTGTCTTTTGGGGTCACGATCCCTCGCCTTCGATGGAAGTCGCGAGGTTACCCGAAAGTGCCTCATGAACATGTCCGCCACCTCCCCCGCGCCCGTCTTGCCATCAACGCTCACCGGAACAACAAGTTTCGGGCTCAAACGCTGGGTGGATTTCCAAAACTTCTGGAATCGCTTGCTTTGATGTTCCGCAGCCAAAATGTTCATCCTAACCTGTTCTTCATTCTCCTGACAGAACTTCAAAGCTCGTTTAAATTCCTTACGCGCTTCCCTCATTTCTACGAAAAGCTGTCCAGTTTGAGGTTTTCCACTCCAAACCCAGTTGAGAAAGGCCCTCCTTGCACGCCCGTGAGCGTCCCTGACATACTTGTTCCACCCAACGACTGTACGCCGACCTCCCCTATTTCCCACCAAACCAGAACTGCCTTCTGCCGCTTGCCGGAGAGCTGTGACAATATTGTTATACATGAGGTCAATACCTATTCTATGGTCCTCGTTTTGGCAAAAACTATCACAACAATCACACAATTCATCTGGGAAGTCTATATGTTTGAGATTTTCCATACATAGCCTATAATAACAATCTATTTGGGCTGCATTTCTTTCACCCCATATAGCCCTATCACAGTTATTACGTGGTATTACTGAAGTATCCGATGGCCCAGCCAGGCCCAGGTTAACATGAATGACAAGCGGAAAGTGGTCAGACCAGTACACATCATGATAAATTTCAACCTTCTCAAGCGATTTCCAGCCTGCTTCAGAAACCAGGCAATGGTCAAGCCAACGTCTACTTCCCCAAGCATCACACACAAAAGTATAAGTATGGGAGTCTATGCCTAGCTTAATATAGTCAGCACAACGCCATCTCTGTTCATCACAGAAACTTAACATTTCCCGACTAAATAGACCTCCTGGGTGGGAGTTAAAATCACCGAGCATATAAACACTCTCCACATTCTCGCTCTCAATAACAGCCGCAAGCTCGCTTAAACACTCACAAAACTCGCTTAAGTTATTTATTGAGTCAGTAGGCATGTACACACTAAACAATAACAAAGTGCGACCGGCGCATGTCAATTTTATAGCTGCGACGCGGTCACTCACACAAGGTACAACAGACACAGACGTAAATACAGACTTTCTCCACAAAAGAGCTACACCGCCATACGGTCTTCCCCTCAATACCCCCGATGAAGTATCCACCGCAGATTTGCCAAAATATCCAAAATTTACATCTAGGCTACCCAGTGTGGACACCTCATGAGGCAGCAACCAGGTTTCCTGCAGCGCAATGACATCCATAGACTTACATAGACCCTGTACACACACGATTGACCTCTTCAACGACTTACAGTTGTAGCTTACAAACTTAGTATGAAAATCATTATTATTATCCATCGCTTGTGTACTAGTCATTAACGATTTTATTTTTATATGTACCGTCACTCGGCTGCAAGTCACCCTGCCGCCGCTCGCTCATGCTTCCATAATTAACAAACCTACGGAAAGATACACCATCGGGCCACAGGCTTTCATTCATAAATACATTCAGCTCCCGCTTAGGTATCAAAAACTTATATGCCGCATATCCCTTATTCTTTTTCATATCTATTTTATGCAATAAAACTTCCACATTTGTTTTGTTTTTAATGTAGGTAACAATATCTGCCATCTTAGTGTCTTTGTTTACATTATATATATAAAAAGGTACATTAATATCCGCTGCCTTAAATGAACAATGAGGCAGCGTATCTGCCGTACCTTTCAACCCAACAAAACGATTTCGCACTCTTTTACGTTGCACTTCAACCCAACCCTCACTAGGAGACTCATTTCTCCAATTACCCTCACGCACTACATTTGAGAATGTTTTACACTTTCGACGGTTCGGAGTTGACACGCTTGGAGTTTCAACATGCACCAATACGTCACCGTCCGTCACCACAGTGGGCCTCATCGCACCGTCACTGGCTCCTTCGTTCGCAGCTATTGTCGCTGCGCACGCTTCCATCCTCGTCGAAACCGCAGTATGGGCCTCACCGCGCTCGGAACCCTTTTCGCCTTTCTCCGAAAATGTATGCGCCGGCGGCGAAACGACACTATTATTTATGATGGTATCGTTACATGTCTCGCTCACACCTTGCACACACTTTGCGATCGCATCGTTCGTTGACCTCTCCGGAATAACTTGAGTAATTAGACCAATTGGGCCACTGTCGTACTCAAAATTATTTTCTAATAAACATGCAGCTCCTCTCTTACGATTGACATTCATGCTCCTGTAGCAGGTATCACTTGTCACCTTCATGTCCGCAATATCATCCAACGTTACATACTTTTCTTTAATCACAGCCACCTCTTCCTGTAGTTTTAATAGATCTCTCAGAAGTCTAGTAGCGTCAATATGATCAAACGCTACTGGTGGCAGTTTGCCGAGATTTCTGGCTACAAAAATGGGAAGTAACTCCGGATCCACTTCCTTTATCATTGTAATGATATCCTCAATGTCTCTTCGGCTCCTACCCTCCTTTCTTCTATTAATTTTTCGGCGAGATGTATCAACCGACTCGAAAAGTAAATCTTTTGCCAACGTTATATCTTCATCCTTAAATGCAGTAGTACATAACCGTATCATGCTAACCTCATCCATAAAGGCTGCCTGGTTTTGCACAAACGCAAGCAACTCGTTAATCACTACATTACAACTATTACATTTCACTTTATTTCTCAACATTATCGCGTCATAGGGTCACTGACCGCTCGTTCTGACACTAGATGTTAGATAATTGATGGCCACTTCTTCACTTAATTGGGCAACTGTTACAAGCACTTAATTTTTGAAAAAATCTTGTACACATTGTGGTACATGTTTAAATTGAGTATTTACAAAGTCACCTTCAGTGTCCATTTCACTGCACCACCACATCTTATATTTGTTTTTATTACTGCAGGTCCAAACACTCGAATTTTTATTTTGTCTACATAGACATGCCTGGCATATAATAAACACTTTCACACGTCACCTTTATTAAAACTATGATTCGAAATTGTACAAAATTTCAAATAAACTACTTATTGGTCTTATATGTATTTTAAAAACATACATTTTAGTACTTTTTATGTCGACCGTATAAATTGAAAACGAGAGAAAAATAAATGTAATTATATTTATCGTATTCGGGGTCTAACGGGACGGGGTTAACTGGGATCGGGGTAATGTGGGACTAACCCAAATGGTTTGCGTCCATGAAAGATTATGACAAGTTCTCTTTAAATATTTATGTATTGCCAAATATTATTGGAAGCTTTCATTGGTGAAGATACTCTTTTTGAACGAGTCTTAAATTAATTATTTTAGAAGTATTTGCCATACTCTTTCATGGGGTCAAACCCTTTGCCTTGCCGAATTCATTACGCAATAAGGCTGCAGGTGTGCGTAAGCGTTTGTTTTTCTATTGTGTCTGCTAATAAGTCGTTCAATGGGATATTATACCATAATCTTTATCGCTGATAGATTTGACAAATACGACGGTTTTGGTGAAATCAAGAATATGTCGCGATAGCTCTAGAGAGCGCTAGAGACAGAAGTCTAGATATAATAATTATTAATAGGTTTCTCGTTTTTTTATTAGTATTTATTAGTCTTTTTTATTTGTATGTTTGTATTAATAATATATATGTAAGTTTATACATTTTCGTATACAAGTTGTTATTTTAAATATTATTTTGTACCCGTCCACAACGTTGTCCTTTTTAACCCAAAGGTTGACTGGTAGAGAATGCCTTGTGGCATTAAGTCCGCCTATGTATTACTAATTTACATAAGGTTTAAATAACTCAACCTGACGACGCCCAAAACCATGGCGTTATTTTGGAATTGGAATTATTGTTAATATTATTTGAATATTTATTTAGTTGATATTATGTTGTTACTATTTCATTATTTGATTATTATGTTGTTTTTGTTTTATTATTTGATTATTTGTTCTGTTGATTATTATGTTATTACTGTTTTATTATTCTAATTGTTGTTATAATCATATTATTATGTAATGGTGATATTGTTAACTCTCTGCACGTGTTGGGTCAAACTGTTAGTGCAGAGAGTAATTGTGATAAATAAATAAATAAATAAATGGCGTGGCGATTTTTGAAAGTTGTAAACACCGCAACCGCAACCGTTAGAGCTACCCCCTAAAACTGTTTACGATTCTACTTATCTTTTGTAGTAAATAGATTATTATATTTAAACCATTTTTGTAAAGGGTTATTTTATGCAGATCTACACAAACCTTATTTGAGGTCAGTCTCATCAAAATTATTTTAAAATGTTACACTACGGTGTAACACGCGGCCACGATGGTTCATACTTTTAAAGAAGGCACATAAATTGTGTTCAGAGAGAATCTCAAAGACAGTGTTTCTGTTTGTTTCCAATTTTAATATCTATATTTTACATCGCTTTTCAGTGTTTGTAGCGGATCCCGGATTCTGTAGAAGAGTATTTGCTGTTGAAATAACCGAGATAAAAGGAGGATAGAAAGAATACCTATAATATTTTACACTAGCTACTGCTAGCGGCTTTGCCTGCGTAACAAGTGTTTTCTTATCCCAAGGGAAAATTATACCGGGATGAAAAACCTATGTGCAAGTGTATAAAATAACTCTGTGCCAATTTTCATTCAGATCCGTTCAGCCGTTTTAGCGTGTCTGAGTAACAAACATACACACAGCCATCCAAACTTTCGCATTTATAATATTAGTAAGATAAATCAATCTGCCTAGCCTTTTCCCAACTATATTGGGGTCGGCTTCCAGACTTACCGGATTCAGCTGAGTACCAGTGTCTTACATGGAGGGACTGCCTATCTGACCTCCACAACCCAGTAACTGGGTAACACTATACCCCTTGGCTAGACTGTTGTCAGATCTCTGGCTTATGATTACCCGTAACGACTGTCAAAGATCTTCAAATGACAGCCGGGAACGGCTTAACGTGCTTTCCGAGGCACGGAGGAAACTCGGTATCTTGAACTGGTCACCCATCTACGGACCGATTAAATAATAGGATTAGACAAAGAAGAAGAAGAAGATTCTAATTCCTCGGATTACCTCCTGCAAACAATTAAACAGTCAATTTCACCTCTTTATAATTTTTATTATGAAGACTGAAAGGACGAAAAAGTCTTAAGTTGATTCCTATTAACATGGGAGAGCAGTGGTGGCCCAGTGGTATTGACCGCGACTTACAAGTTGTATGTCGTGGGTTCGAACCCTGGCAGGCGTTTTACTTTTTGTAAATTATTACATCACCATTGCTCTCAAAAACGGTAAAGGAAAACATCGTGAGGGTTTCCTCACGACATTTTCCTTGGCATGTCCTAGAACCAAGAATTCGAAGACTTGTGAAATTCACCAACCCACACAGGGCACGCGTGGTAGGCTACGGCCCATCCCCACTCACAGAGAGTAGGCCTGTGTCACAACTAGGCTGATGATGAGGATGATGATGAACATTGGACAAGGGCAAGAAGATGCTGAGGATAATATGAGTAAACTAAACACGATTATTCTTTGCTTTGCTTGCTAAGACGAGCTTAAAGTAAAATATGTCATACTTAATGGGTCCATGTTAGCTACTAACTCAGAGTTAGTGAGATAACCCAGGGTGGTGCAAATGGGCCTAAATGTGGTAGACCTTCGCTTAGTAGACTCACATCTACATCTTGCGGAAGCGAAGTTTCATTACAGATACTCGCTACTATTAGGTTAGGGTTGTCTAGAACGAGGAGGTCACACTGCAAACAGTCTTGGCTGCAGATTTGCAAACAGAAACTGTTTATGAACAGAAGCTTTATGCGCAGCTAAACTGATTCGTAATTCCACTGGAGTTATGAATATCACCGCCTAGTCTTTCCAAAACTACTTTGAGAGGTCCAAAAGTGTGCAACATATTTTCCTTAAAAAGAAGATCTATTTTAAGTAAAATTTGCAGCGAACTTTTGGACCTCCTAGTATATGCTGGTGTTGACTTCTAGTATAGCCGGATGCAGCGATGGTTGTCCGACTTTCTACCTTCGAACTACGCGTGACGACTAAAAGATTATTGACGAGACTCATGCAATCATTTATCAAACAGGTTTTTTTTTTGTTTGGTGCATTACCATTACCAGAATTGAACATACAGGAGTAAATACGTATACGTGCACAAACGGCGGAAACCGTACGGAGCCGTTCGTATGCGTCGACATCCTGCCGGACGCGATCAGCTGTCGCCGTATCCGTTCGTATCCTTTCCGATCCGATGCGATGCGTGCTGTTTGGTGTAAATTGTACTTTAAGGTCACCCATCCACGAACCAACTGTGCGTATCTTGCTACCTACAATCGGCTCATTCACTAAGCAACTACGAGCTGCTCCCTAGCAATCTAGCAATACCTATGGCAAAACCACTATATATTTTTCATAGAATCAGCAAAACAGTCAGCATTATTAATCTTAAAACCGAGAGAAAGCTTAAAACGCAATTTATTGGACACTGCAGACTAAACCTCGACTCACTGGTCATAATCTAGATTTATTAGACTAACTGCACAAATAGCGTTTTTACTGAACAAACGGTACTATACTGAGCGCATTCACACTACACGAAACTCTACTTAGCTCTATTATGGAGAAAAATATTAGCGCTAGAGAAAGTTTATGTACTTAGTTGTGTTTTTCGCTGTTAGTATATTTTTATACGACTTTAAAAATATGGAGGATACTAAAATTCTTATTATTTAGAATTTCTCAAATTCTAAATTGCCTTTCATGAAGTTTTTCTGATCCAATTTTAAATATTTCACTGATAAATCTTACAATATCATTTAGTTTACTTACAGTGCTATAAATAGGGCACTCTTATCCCGTGCAAATTAACTGTTCCTAAAATATTGGTTCTGGGAGCAAAACCACAGGAAAAAGCTAGTTACTCGTAATATAATTTTAGATTTTTTAGTATGATTATGCAACATGGACTTATAGTTAATATAAGTTTAAAATCGCCAACCCCTCTTAAGCAAGCATGGTGATTAATGCTCGTGCCTTCTCTGTATGAGAAGAGACCTTTGCCCTGCTGTGGAACAGTAACAGCACAAAATAGAAAGTATACAGAAGGGCCACTCTCAACGTTTGGAAAATTGACAGCTAGTGACAAATTCAATAGGGTTGCTAATATATTGATTCCGATCTTTAAAAAAATAGTAGGTTGTATAAGTTACAAACATAAATACATCGATTCGTCTAAACATACATCCTATCATGCTTACATGCCTTAGAGGGTAGACAAAGCATCAAATATCCATTAAAGATCACGACTCCACATACGACGAAGATTGGATGGTAAAAAGACGTACATCTTGTTTTGGTTAGCCAGCTCGCGAATATGTATCCTCCGTCTGCACAGCATGATTTTCTTCTTGTGTACGTCTTTTTAGTTTGCTTTTTAAGCAGTCGGGTTTTTTGATTTTTTTAATTAACTTTTTTATTTATAACTTTTTAGTTAACATTTTTTTCGAATTAAGTACATTTAAATATATAAGTGTTATATATTTTTGAAATCACCTCTTGAAACCCTTTATTTTGATACCCCACACGATGGGTTTGGAAGAAAAAATAAAATTGCCCCCCCACAATATGGCGCCCAAAAGCCGCCATTTTTCTATTTTCCAATTTTAATGTAGCCTATGACACTCGCAAGGTTAAGACGAATCGATTGACGTATGAATCATCAAAATCGGTCAACGCGTTTGGTCTCTGGAACGCCACATAGGAACAAACATACATACATACATACATACATACATACATACATACATAGACTGATAAACACATTACCCTCCTTCGGCAGTCGGGTAAATAGTGTAAAAATTATACCCCACGAAAAACATTAAAATGAGAAAAGCACCAAGCTCGACAGAAATATAAATGTGAAAAAAAGTTAATAAAATCAAAAAACCCGACTGCTTAAAAAGTGAACTAAAAAGATGTAGACAAGACAAGAAGAAAATTATGTTGTGCTGTCGGAGGTACCATTTTTGTGAGCTGGATGACTTAAACCATATTATTATGACAAGTTTTATAGCTTTGTCAATTTCGTCTATGGCCTTAAAATAATTTATTATTTTATTTTTGATTTTTATTTGCCTATATATTGAATTTCTAACTTGTCTTGAAAAATTTAGTGACCTGTATAACATAAAAATTAATGACAGAACGAATTTAAAGAATTAATTTAAAGAATATTCGGTCTGTAACAATTAATAAAGGTAACCCAGCCAATGCAACCTCGTTACAGTACATAATGTATGAATGACGTGACAAGCGCCCGCACAAAGCACTTGTGACAGCCGCGACTGAGCTCGGTCCAATATTGCCCAATATTCCCTGTGAAATCGCAATGTCAATGTGTGTAAGCAAAATGTCACTTTGTTCTTAGTGGCCTCTCTGTCTGCGACGCGCCGCCGCCGCCGCTTACGTACTTTGTGGTAACAAACTGTCATTATTATTAATATGCAACACCTCCTTACAATATTTATTCCTCTGGCCTTACTAACAGACTATACTTCATAAAAGATAGCTTGATCTCTGCTCTTGATCTTGAGCTCGTGGGTAAATAATAACAGCCGCCTGGGTCGATCTTCAAGGTTAAGCAACGCTTGACGAGGTCTGTCCGTGAATGGGTGACTATTTCAACATAGTGAGTTTCCTCCGTGCCTCGGAAAGCACGTTAAGCCGTTGATCCCAGCTGTCATTTGAAGATCTTTGACAGTCGTTACTAGTAGTCAGAAGCTTGAGATCTGACACCAGTCTAAAAAGGGGTATCATGTTACCCAGTTGCTGGGTTGTGGAGGTCAGATAGGCAGTCGCTCCATGTAAAACCAGTGTTTTACATGGAGTGACATGGTACTTAGCTGAATCCGATTATACTGGAAGTCGACCCCAATATAGTTGGGAACAGGTTAGGCAGATTGATCTCTGCGACAGCTGTCAGTATCAATACAGTAACATTAGCGCTTGACAGGCTAACAATAACGTAACAATAAAGTTTACGTCAGTTTGCCATATGTCGCAGAGATCAAGCTATCTTTTATGAATAGTAAAAGTTTGTAGTTAATTTAAGTAAGTGTGTTCCCAAAATAGCGTGGTTCACATACATGCAAATGACTAAAGAATGATTAAAGTTATTTTAAGCATGTGGAAACTGCGTGATTATTGTGGTTACATTAACGAATCTTTGTTTTAAAAAAAAAGTTAATTTAAAAAATCAAAAATCCCGACTGCTTAAAAAGCAAACTAAAAAGACGTAAACAAGAAAAAATTCATGCTGTGCAGTCGGAGGATACATATTCGCGAGCTGGCGGACCAAAACCAGATGTATCCTCCGACTGCACAGCATGAATTTTTTCTTGTTTACGTCTTTTTAGTTTGCTTTTTAAGCAGTCGGGATTTTTGATTTTTTTAATTAACTTTTTTTATTTACAACTTTTTAGTTATTTTTTTTTAGAATTAGGTACATTTAAACATATAAGTGTTATATATTTTTGAAATTGCCTTTTAAAATCCTTTATTTTTATACCACACACGATGGGTTTGGAAGAAAAAACAAATTATTTCGCCACAAAATGGCGCCCAAAATCCGCCATTTTTGTATTTTCCATCATCAAAATCGGCCCACGCGTTTGGTCTCTAGAACGCCACATAGGAACAAACATACATACATACATACATACATACATACATACATAGACTGATAAACACATTACCCTCCTTCGGCAGTCGGGTAAAAATTAACGAAAGGTTATGATGAAGTGAAATTGGAGCTGTTGTACCCATAGATTTAGAATTTTTTTGCTACGCCAAAAGATACACGAAGCGTGCGAGCGAGAAATCCTAATCAAGTACAAACCGCCCAAGAGAAAAAGAGAGAGTGAATAAAGTCCAGTCATGTCACTTTTTTCGCGAGGGAAGGTCCATAGCGGCCCATCTATTTTACGCCGCGGTGAATTTCTTGCATTTAAATAATAATCTTTAGATTTAAATTAATAATATTAATTATGCAACTATGGTGGCTTGTTCTGTGAGTGAATGTGACGTTACAAGACGAAATAACCCCAATAAATACACGTTTCATAGGTAAATACAATTTTGTCCTTGGATTGTTTCGAACCATATTTTGACAAATTTCTGCTAGTAATCAGCTCAGAAAAAGATTCTTACAATAGTATATTGATTTCCATTGTATTATATAAGTATATTTAGTATATTTAAACAATATTTGCGAAAATATTATGTAAAAGAGTAAATTGTTTGTTTACGCTAGGGCTTGACAAAGCGGTGACGTCATGAGTATCGATAAAAACTTAATCGTTTTTAGTGACATCATGACATGAGTACAAACTTATTAAGTCAAGTTTTGTTAAAATAGATTTAAGGTACGATTGAGAAGATGTTTTTATCTAAACTGTACTTTAAGTTGTTTATTATTATTTATTTATTTTCAAAAATTATGTTTTGTTTCTTTGAGTAGGTTTAGGAATGTCATTAATTGTTTGCATGTTTTAGTTTTACAGTGTCTAGAATACATCAGTGCTCTGCTGCTCTGTGCACAAACACCTGCACCATGAAGGACCTATGCGAGGCCAGCGCTAGGGCTGTCGACGTGGCCGAGTTCTGGTCGAAGCACAACATCTAATTTAAAAACTAAAAATGAAATCATCGACACGATGAAGAAGAAGAAGATCAGTGCTCTGCTCATCAGCAAATTTTTCTGTTGTGTACTTAAATAATAATATGTAATATTTATGTACCTACAGATTCCCAAGTAATTCTGTATTAAGAGAAAAATGGATTCGAATTTTAATCAGAGATGGATGGTCTCCAAATAAATACTCTACTATATGTAGTAAACATTTCGAATCGAAATACTGCATACAAAGAAAACATCGACGAAGATCATCATTTGCAGATATCCTAGAGTCGTATATAACTAATATAATGTTTTGAATACGGCAAGAAGACGCATATTCCGAGCTAAACGCTATAAAAGCTGGGGTACCTCAAGGTAGTGGGCTAGGCCCAACTTTGTACTTGTTATACACATGTGACATCCCAGAACTGGCAAACAACACCATTGCGACCTATGCAGATGATACTGCAATTATGGCTACCGGATCAAGCCACAGAGAAGCAGTAGAAAAAGTTCAACTTGCTGTGAACAAAGTTTATGACTGGACACAAGGATGGAAGATCAAACTGAATGAGTCAAAATCAATTCTCATTGACTTCACAAATAAATACTTGGACTATCACCCAATCTACATAAATGGCATGCAAGTGCCTCATGCTAATACAGCCAAATACCTTGGCATAACTCTCGACGCCAAGTTGAGTTGGAAAGCCCATGACAAAAAGAAAAGACAGGAACTCGACATACGTTATAAAAGTATGTATTGGTTACTCGGAAGGAAATCCTGTCTATCAATACATAATAAAATAACAATATACAAGCATATACTGATGCCAATTTGGACGTTTGGTATCCAACTTTGGGGCTGTACTAAACAAAGCAACGTAAAATTAATCCAACAATTCCAAAATAAAGTGCTTAGGGATGTTGTAAATGCACCCTGGTACATAAAAAATTACGATCTGAAATGACACATGAACATAGTGTTTTTATAAATTATAACAGACTCTAAGAAAGTGCTACGAACTTGTGTAAAAGTGCAAATGGACACTATTCTTAGTTTTAACATAATCTATAACGTAACATATTAAGTTAGAGTTAAATTGCTTATTAGTCTTTTAGGCTAGATCGTAATTAATTATTAAGAATTTTGTTCTTACTAACAAAGCATAAAAAAAAGTATTTCAAATACTTTTGGCTTCAAAATACATTTAGCGATTTTATTAATAGATGCATTCTGCAGAAAATAAGCAAAATGGCGTACGTCAAATTGTCAAGTACCTTGTAAATTGTAATTTTCATTTCAAACGGTTATTTACACCTAACTTCTGTGTATTGATTAAGTTTATTAGTACGAATGTCACGATGGATGACCGACTGTATTTTTTAATTTGTATTTTAAATAAAAATATGTAAAATACTGTATTTTATATTTTAAATAATTACACGGCTTAAAAATATTTTGTATTTCGTATTTTAAATACATGCGAGATATTATTTTGTAATTTGTATTTTAATTAAAACAAAGCATGGTTTTTTTCCCAGCTCTTATTACAGTTCAATGTAACCAACAACCCTTTAATCGTATTTCTTATGGTGTTCACCAAGTATCGATATCGATACTGAACATGGACTTTTTGACAACACTTTTTTAACTAACACATGGACAATTCCCTAACACATAGATTTTATTTTTTTGGTTTCGCTTTTCATCTGACTCTGTTTATCTTGTACATACTATATTTATGGTTGTACCTAAGGCATAAAGTCCACCTCTGTACGTTTGTGTGCATGAAGTATTAAATAAATAAATCTTACAATAATTAATCTTTATTTGCTTATCTAAAGATAAATTCCGCTTTCCGAAAGCTAATGACTGGGATTCCCGGTCAATGTTTGTTTATCACTGATAGCTATTGGTAGTCTGGGGTTCCTTAAGCATAAAGTGAAATAGGTTGCTTGTTTTTAGGTCAGCGAAGAAAAGAAAAAAGCACATACAATATACGTGCAATTCTAACTAAAAAAAATCAATGGCCATTTTAGTATTATTAATAGGGTCGATTTTAGTGAATATTTTGTCTACATGACTGAAACCGTGAGCACACCAACTTTTCAATAAAGCGACCGGTCAAGATCCATTTGACCGGTAAACAGGTCAAATCGGTCTTGAACGTTGACAGGACAATAAGTATTTATCTTGCTCTCGTTAAAAAGAAAATAAAACATAAAACCTCCTTTGTTCTTTACAGATTCAAGTCCAGAGACCTGAAGGAAACAGCTCTAGGTAAGTGCATAGAGTAAGAAAAATATAACAGAAGCGACATTCATGAGCAGTACTAACTAAGGTTTTAAATTAGAAATTCCTCGTCAATTTAAAGGAGCGGCGGTATTCAACTCAAACGCCATGAATAAAATAAAAAAAGCCTTTATTCTACTACATTGAAAAAAAAAAAACTTATAATTACTTACACTGGATTTTAAATAATTTCTAAAATTTTATTGTTGGTCGAGTGTTTATCATGCCTCTCTAAGGCACAGTTTTTTTGAACATTTATGAGGGTAAAAATTAACTTAATTAACTAACTACTACTATTATTATTATTAATTATTTATTTTAGTAGAAGGAGGACTTACACCTAATAAATACAGACAAAAAAGGAAACTAATTAATTAATTCATTTTTCTTTCTTTTCTTTCTTCTTTTGTGAAAAAAAGTTAGCAATGTTGGGACACAGGCATCCTCTCTGTGGGAGAGGGGATGGGTCGAAAACGTTCACTACGCGGAGCCAGTGCAGATTGGTGGATGTCACATGTCTTCGAATTTATGGTTCTAAGACATGCCGGTTTCCTCACGATGATTTCCTTCGCCCTTTTGAGAGCAGTGGTGATGAAATATGTTACACAAAGACAAACTCATTACGTCATTGCTGATATAATGTAACTTTGTCTGTAGCCCAAAACCATATTACCCACGTAAATCACTCATGGAAATCAGTCATTAACAATCTCTTCCATTTTTAATTACATTCCAATTTAAACACTAATCTCTTCAAACAAACCGACCCTCTAACATCTAACCGAATTAAGTCTCAAGTACCAAACCTAAGCCGCTGTTGTTCTTCAATTCCGAAGTAACCCTTCACAGACATCTTGACACGATCCAGAAGCGATAGCAAAAAGTAATTGTTTCCGAGATAAAGCAAACATCTTGGAATGTTCTAAAGCAGCGTTTCCCAACATGGGACCAGTTATAGGTCCCCAGAGGATACGCGGATAAAATAAAAATCTATGTAAATAAAAATCAATTGTATAAAAATTTTCAGTCGGCTCATAATTCTATTTGCAAATTGCTTAAAAATTACACTTTTACACGTCAATATTTTTGTATATTTAAACTAGATGAGGCCGGAGGATAGCTGAAAGATGTAGGAAAGAAAATGTTTGTAAAATTTACCGGATATTAAATTGAACCCCTGCGAAGTAGGGATCCCTAGTAATTTATACATATTAGCAAAATCAACCATAACATTACGACTATGATTCCAAAAATGCAATATCAAAATGTTCATTAAAATTTTAAAAAAATACATGAGTGACCTGATTTCTGAAGTAATTTGACGGAGATATGCGTGAACATAAAAAACCGGCCAAGTGCGAGTCGGACTCGCGCACGAAGGGTTCCGTACCATTATCGCAAAAAACGGCAAAAAAAACACGTTTGTTGTATGGGAGCCCTACTTAAATATTTATTTTATTCTGTTTTTAGTATTTGTTGTTATAGCGGCAACAGAAATACATTATCTGTGAAAATTTCAACTGTGTAGCTATCACGGTTCATGAGATACAGCCTGGTGACAGACAGACAGACAGACAGACAGCGAAGTCTCAGTAATAGGGTCCCGTTTTTACCCTTTGGGTACGGAACCCTAAAAAGAAGAAACATTATGTCAAACATAGAACCTCCTCCTTTTTGGTTGGTAGTTTAGCATTTAAGAATAGTTTGACATTTTCTTAAATTCTCAATTCATAAACCGGCTCTAAAATGAATTCATTTCAATATTAAAATAAAATATCAAAGTGGTTATTTTTTTCTGGGATCATCATTATTTCAGCCGAAAGATGTCCACTGCAGCATCCTAATGTTGCGCTTCGGATCCACCCTTGATTAAAAAACCCACAGTTCTCAAAAGATTGGGAAACCCCTGATCTACGATCTAGAGAGTTGTATGAGTTTCATAAATACTTCGGGACGCTACCGTCCGTCCGTTTAGTTTTGTTAAATGCACTTTAGGTTCCCGAAGTTTCGTTTTGTGTTGTGTTCGAGCTTTGCCGATTTTGTTTGAGTTCGAAGCAAGATGTTTATGTTTGCGCTGGTTTTGTAAGACATATTTTTCGAAAATATTTTGAAGATTTTCTATGTTCGTAACTTAATTCACATCACGACATATTGTACACTAGTTTCTGCCAGCGGCTTTGCCCGCGTGAAAGTAGTCGAAAATTATCCCGAGGGAACATGTTCCCGGGATATTAATAAGTATTATATGTGCTATGCCTGACTTTAATCTGTCTCTGTGCCAAATTGCATCCAGATCTGTCCAGCCGTTTGAGCGTGAAGAAGTAACAAACATTCAAACGCTCACTATGGTTTTTAAGAGTTATACAGAGAATTAATTAAAGCACACCCAGATTCCACCATTCGTGTTTACAACAACATCATCAGCCCTTAATGTTCCCACTGCTGGGACACAGGTGTCTGTGAGAGAGGGAATGGGCCTAAATCCACCACGCGGGCCCAGTGCGTGTTGGTGGATGTTTTTTTTTTTTATTATTGTTAGGCTCGCGCTTGACCACTATCTCACCTGATGCTAAGCGATGATGTGGTCTACGATGTAGCACGCTTACCTAAAATTCACTCTTGACTTAAAAACTCCCAGGTTGTAGCTATCGGGAAATACAGACTCTGGCAGGGAATGCAGTGGCATTCCCTGCCAGAGTCTGTATTTGCTGGAATACTTTCATTATGCGTATAGCTAAGGAGTGCCTTAGCTGTACGCATAATGAAAATATTCCCAAAACGTGTCACATGTCACAAGTTGTTTTAATTTGTTTTATTTATTGTAGATAGGCTTGCGCTTGACCACTATCTCACCTAATGGTTAGTGATGATGTGGTCGACGGTGTAGCACGTTTAGTTTTTATTTCTATTCCATACAAGTTTAGGTCCCATGTAATAGATGGTGAGCCTGTTGCCATCTCACATCACCACATCTCACATCATCACCAGAGAAGAATCCAGATTTCAAGCTTCTCCTGAAAAAAATTCTGTAGAAAAATTCAATTACGCTTTGTTCGACCTAGAAATCGATCCCTAGACTCTGACCACGTCGACAGCAGCGGCATTCATTGGATCTTCTATGGTATGGTGGAGGTATGGTATTGACACTGGCCACACTTTGCAAAAGACAATTGTGAGCCAAGGAGAACTAAATCTGAGTAAACCAAGCTTGATCTATTGGCATGGCAAGAAAAAAATTGAAATTATTCATTTGGAACGCACCTATGAAATACAAAGGAAAAAATAATAATTATAAAACTAATAATGACGAACATAGACATGACGATATTTAAGTGGTGTACAATAAAGTATATAATAAATAAATAAATAGAACCTCCTCCTTTTTGGGAAGTCGGTTAACAAATAATGTCTCTCCTTTCTCTCCTTTTCTATCTCCAGTTCTGCTGGAAGATTATTTTTTTGACATAAGTAGCACTTTTGTGCTCGTCTGTCTTAATTGATTATTCTCTCTACGTATTAATTGTTTTGTTTGTACATAAATATATAAATGGCGTGCCATTCTGAATACAACTGTGTTACAGAATAAACCAGCCTTATATTTTCAAATTCAAACAAAACCCTTCATGTCTGTTGAGACTTTGACTTCTTGACTGTTGAGATGTTGGGATCGGCTTCCAGTTGCTGCAGCTGAATACCAGAAGTTTACACGAAGTGGTCAAAGTTTACGTGGCCGCTCACAATGGGCCTCATCAGAAAGCTTAAATTCACTCAAAGGGCAATGGAGAGGGCTATGTCGAATCAGAAATGAAGACATCCGCAAGAGAACCAAGTTTATCGACATAGCCCAAAGAATTGCCAAATTTAAGTGGCAGTGGGCAAGGCAATGTGTCTCGCAGAATGGATGCCCGTTGGGGCCGAAAAGTTCTAGAGTGGTGACCGCGTGGTGCCTATCTGACCTTCACAACCCAGTTACTGGGTAGAACTAGATGAAGTCAAACATCATCATCTTTCATTGTAATTACGTTCGGTGTAACACATTCTTCTTCCAGTGTCTTCTAGAACAAGTCGACTCAAATCTTTAAAACTCGAAATTTCATACTATCCAACTGCATGTGGGCGAAACCGTTAGCCACAACTAGTCTGATTACAAAATGTGATAATGGTTCATAATAAAAGGAATATATCAGGATCGCAGCAGATGGCGTTTTATGAGAAAAGGTGTGAGTATATGAATGTGTATGTTACCTACAAAGTTTCTTATAACCAAGTGAGTGTCATGAAGATAGCTACTATTTATGACTTCTCATTAGAAATTAATGTGTAACTGAAGCAACTTACACAGTTACGTATTAAGTAACTAATATCAAACTCGACAAGGGATGTAGGCAAAACATTATGGAACTTAGATGGATGAAAACAATGTATACTGAGTTACTGACCTAAAAATACTAAGACAAAAACTTGAGATTATAGATTCACCACCGCAACGAGATAACAAGAACAAATGGCAGTAGCTCCAAATACAATATTCACAATTAGAAGCTTATCCTAAAACAGCGAGCCTATCAGTAATAAAAATTAAAAAAAGAGAAGATAAAAAATAACTATCATTAAACCATCAGAAAAAAAATATCTACAATACTAACTAAGAATTCACTAACAACTTAAGGCAAGTCAAGATTGAAAATATACAACCACACAACATATAACAAAAGCTTATATCGAAATTGAATACCGCCACTCTCACTAAAATAAAATACCTTAACAGTATCGATCCTGAAAATACCTCTCAGCTTGTTACGAACACGTTTTGTTACAAAAACACAACAAGAGCGTTCAAATTCCCCGAATTAAGGAAATTTGAGCCTCCAGCTTTCCTCGCTAGTATCCAACCAAATGAAAATTTGAGAAGCGGTTCCAAAAAGTTTTCGGGGACCCATTGTCACTTTTGATACCTGTATATCTTGATAGCGGAATGAAATCCGAAGAGTTCAAAGGCGTTTAAGGATAAATTCTCAAAATACTTACTCCTGAAATGCCTTTGACGTAAATCAGAAACACCTGTAAAAATTGTCCTTTGTAAGAGACGATATGGCTCGAAAAAATCTTGGGAATGTTAGAGGGTGGAAAGTTTTAGGATATTTCTCGAACGGCCACATTGTTTAGAGATAAAACGTAGAGTGAAATGTTAAAAAATTTTTGGAAATGAAACTTTAAATTTTGTTTTAGCTGTTTGAAGAGAATTACTTGCGTAACTTTGTAATTTTTGGTCTGAATATTATATACGGTGGTTTTTATTTTGTTGTCTGTCTTTCACGGGATTTAATATTCTTGATTACGAGAGAACATTGTTTACAATTGGATCATCTCTGCAATATGAAATAAAAATCATTTGTTCAATACAACATGTTCGCGTAGCTAGACAAAGGAAAGACTTGTTTATTTCACCGCTATATCTGTTGTTCCAATAATAGCAGTTATTGCTTTGTTGTGTATGTTTTCTTATGAAACGGTTTTGTGTTTAAATATTCACACGTATTCATACATAGTGTTGGGTAGGTCTAACTTCGAGAAAAAAAAGTTAATTAAAAAAATCAAAATACCCGACTGCTTAAAAAGCGAACTAAAAAGACGTAAACAAGAAGAAAATCATGCTGTGCAGTCGGAGGATACATATTCGCGAGCTGGCTGACCAAAACCAGATGTATCCTCCGACTGCACAGCATGATTTTCTTCTTGTTTACGTCTTTTTAGTTCGCTTTTTAAGCAGTCGGGTATTTTGATTTTTTTAATTAACTTTTTTATTTATAACTTTTTAGTTAACATTTTTTTCGAATTAGGTACATTTAAATATATAAGTGTTATATATTTTTGAAATCGCCTCTAAAAACCCTTTATTTTGATACCCCACACGATGGGTTTGGAAGAAAAAATAAAATTGGCCCCCCACAATATGGCGCCCAAAAGCCGCCATTTTTCTATTTTCCAATTTTAATGTAGCCTATGACACTCGCAAGGTTAAGACGAATCGATTGACGTATGAATCATCAAAATCGGTCAACGCGTTTGGTCTCTGGAACGCCATATAGGAACAAACATACATACATACATACATACATACATACATACATACATACATACATACATACATAGACTGATAAACACATTACCCTCCTTCGGCAGTCGGGTAAAAAGGTGAACCGTCGAATCCGACTTGGCTAGGCGGGCGGCGTTCGGGAAGTTGCGCGGTATCTTCTCGTCCAATTTACCGTAGTGTCTCAAGACAAAAGTCTATGACCAGTGGGTGTTGCCAGAAATTACCTATGGTACCGAGATATGGTCGCTCACAATGGGCAAAAGGGAAATGCAGAGGGCAATGCTCGGATTTTTTTTGCGTGATCGCATCAGACATTAGGATATCCGCAGGAGAACCAAAGTTACTGACATAACCCAAAGGTTTGCGAAACTTAAGTGGCAGTGGGCAGGGCACATTGCTCTTAGAACGGATGGCCAATGGGGCCAAAAGTTCTGGAATGGTGACCGCGAACCGGAAGATTGGAAGGACTCCCACAGTGTCCCAGGTGTTCTGATGACCTGGTTAAGGTTGCGGTAATGCGCAGGATGCGAGACGCACATGATCGGTCAATGTGGCGACGCCTGGGGGAGGCCTATGTCCAGCAGTGGACGTCTTTCGGCTGAAATCATTTCAGCCGAAAGACGATGATGATGATGTTTGAAGTGGCGACCGCATAACTGAAAAGGCTGTGATGGAATGCCTCCCACTGGATGGACCGATGCCTTGGTTATGGTTGCGGATCCGCTGGATACGATAAGCACCGGACAGGTTGATGTGGCGACACTTGAGGGAGGCCTAAGTTCAGCAGTGGACGTCTAAAACAGCTAAAATAATTATGATGATGATTGTACATAATGACAAAGTTTTCTTTCATATAAGTATAACAAAGCGTATTTTAGAGATAGGATATATACACTATCTATAGTCTGAATCTACTGAAAAGAAAAGTCCTTGTACATAAAATGTGATTTATTCCACAACTATTTTCTTTTAGAAAGTTACGTTCAAGGTCTCAGATTGTATTGTAGGTGAAGTCTTATCAGCACTTTTGTCTGTTACTGAAAAAAATACAATATATTTTTCGTACCAACAGTATCACTAAATTTAAGGTACTAACATTTTTTTTTGCTACGCAGCAGAAACATGGTGATCAAGATTCATAAATCAGCAGATTATAAGAATATCAAATTATTCCTAGATCAGTATAAATCTAGCCAAACAGAGACTACAGTCTTCCATATTTACATAAAATATGAAAGTATAATCTTGGCTTATTGTAATCGTAAAAGAGAAATAAAACAAATCAGTGTTATTAGATATGATATTGTGTGGATGGATACAAGCTCCGCAGTGGGGAAAGTCGGGCTGTGGATAGTGACGCTGATGACTCTTCGAATCCGCTTTGCTCTCTCACTGTTGAGAATCGTGACTCCGTTCCAATTTGTCAACGGTTTTTCTCCGTCTTTTACGATCAGCAACCTAGTGGAGTGAGCCACTGATAGGTTACTCTAGTTGGTCTCAACTACCGACTGAAGCTTTAGCATGTGGACTTAAAATTACTGTTTATGCCGATTAAAAAGCAATCCTTACAAGCCTAGTGTTAACTACAGTTTTGCTTCCGATCCCAACATAATTTTGAGTCCTAAAACAAAAATGCAAACGGCTCAATATCCATTTACACGTAACACGTTACGGTAAACTGGGAAAAACAACAAATAAGCCTAAATTTCGGAGGCATTTCCCTAAACTTGTAACGTGTCACTAGAGGTCTATATTTGGTACAGAAACCTAGCGTCGTAACTGAGGTACGAATAGTAATACTGTGCTATACGAACTGGCAAGGGTGAGATGTTTTTTCCCGTGAAAAATGTTTTCTGACAAAGAACAAACTAATATATTAAGTTCAATGATTACTGTCTAACATTTTCTTCCACAAATTGACATTACTATGATTCTGTTATAACCATCGTTGCCACCACTGAACCAGCCATCGAAACATCATTTAAGTCGGCAACAAAGATCCTCAGTATTTTAAGTAGTAGTATAAACATACTCCTCGTCGGTTAAGAGTGTAAACCTGTTAACTCACTTTAAACCAAATTTACAGGAGAAAAATAAAACTTAACAAATTTGAAATTTACAATTTTAGGTTGAAACCAAAAATACAGTTGGTGTATTTTTGGATATTCTACATAATTAGAAACTAATATATTTGGACGTTAATAAGTTATAAGTGTTTGTATGACTTAGCAGGTTTTTTGGTAGCAAACGTTTTATTTTGTGAACATAGCAGGTTTTTCGAAAGATTTCAAGAATAGATAAAATACGAGTAACTTTAATTGTTTCCTTAGTCAGTCTATTTATGTCTTAGTAATCATCATACTGATCAAATTTAAGTATCAGCCAAATATGTATATTTTGCTGATACTTAAATTTGATCAGTCTTTAATTCTAAAATCTTTGGCAAAAGAAAAAAAATTAAATCTAATTAAAAACTAAATATTATTATTTTTTCCGTTAATACTCATTATTATCACTTTTTCTTGTTTCAATCATGAGGCAAGCTATTATAATAAGAGCGATAATCTTCAGGTAAGGTGTTTTTCAAGTATTGAAGATCTTCGATCTTTCTCGCGCTAATTTTTTAACGTCACTGTATATAAATTTTATAAACCAGTAAATGGCACAGGCGTCACGAATGAGGCTTTTCTTTGTGGTTATATTTTCCACTCATCTGGGAATCTAAGTTTATAATAAATATCTCCATTTAGAGTGTAGCGAAGAGCCCTGATATCTGTTACCTTAGCATCTCCTTTAGATCGGCCAGGACGAATGCTTTTATAAAATTGAACATCATTGAACTTTTTAAAGAATTGGAATAGACGCGGTTTTTGTCTTGCAGATGTACAGAAGGATATATACTCTGCTGGTACATGAATATCTTTTTTTTTTAAAGTACACTCTATGGTTGAATGCATGGAGTCCGCCTCCATTTGCGTATGCCACGAGGAATTTTTGCTCTATCACAATATTTTTATTCATAGCTGTAGTGAGCAACGCATTACCCACGACAGCATTCCTGTTTTGTTAAGTGCACCCATTACTATAAAAAATTACTGCAGGACCTGCTTTTTTTGGCAACATCATAATCATCTTCCTGCCCTTGTCCCATGTTACTTGGGGTCGGCGCAACACGTTTTATACTTCCACCGTCCTGTCCCCCGTCACGCTATCACTGACTCCCTTTTATTTCATATCACTCCTCACACAGTCGGGGACAACCAAGGACCTGGCCTTGGTTGTCCCCTCCCTCTCCATCCATCCACATTTTTTTATCTTCCTCTTTTAGTAACATGCGTTTCATCCCTCCTCATCAAATGACTATACCAAGACAAACGGTTTCCTTTCAACTTTTCTGTCACTGGTGCTTCTTTCCAATATCCTCTAATATACTCATTTTATTTATTCTTGTCACTCCGCACACCCATCTCAACATTATCATCTCTGCTACATGCAATCTCTTTTCATCCATCTTTTTCACAGCCCAAATCGGCATCGGCATCATTCTGATCCGTACAGTGCTGTAGGTCTTATCACGGAATTGTAGATTTAACTTGAGGGTGTCGCAAGTTGCGCCAGTGTCCTGTCGCCATTTTATCCATCCTGATATGATCTGACGCGTTACGTCTCGGTCTAATTCTCCATCCTCTTGGACAATCGCCAGACCCTAGGTACCGAAAGTCAGAGCAAATCGGTATGGGTCTTCCAACGAGAGCTATAGGCACGAAACTAGACCACCAAAATCTCAGACCACGTATTTGGTTTTGGTTTTGATCAATTTCAGGCCAACACTGTCCAGTCTGTGGCACCAGAATCCCAATCTACTCTGGACCTCTAGGTCACCCTCATCAACCCGCATACACCAGGGTGCCTGTATGGTGTCTTCCTGTATGTACGACGCGGCGACGTCAGGGCGTCGAGAGTTTTTTTTGCCAACATACATAAACAATAACATCACGCTTGTTTCCCGAAATGGTTGGGTAGTGCATCTATAGTCCACCCAAATTTCGCCTGTGTTTAAATCTCATGTAATAGGGGTTGGGCTTATTAGCTTCAACCGGGCATAAATCCAGGCGCAGGGTACACAAAAATTATGACAATGGGGTAAAGCGGTATGAGGAGGTTGTCTAGGAGGTTGGGCGGGCAAACATATAAGAATAGAATATAATAAATACTCATTTGTACACATACATATGTACATATCTCCTTTAGTACTCTGCTATCTCTTTGGAGGTTCTTGTCCGTTCTTCTCCATAACAAGCTACTTTTCCGAATAGATGGTAGAATAAATTGTTATTACTTGTAAATTTAAATTGTTAACGTTCAAAAGTGTCGCTTAATGGTCTAGTTGAAATAAATATATTTGACTTTGCTATAGTACTTGTATATCGCGTAGCAAATCATCTAGAACATTAAATAAAAAAAACCGGTGAAGTGCAAGTCGGACTCGCGCACGAAGATTTCCGTACCATTATTGCAAAAAACGGCAAAAAATCACGTTTGTTGTATGGGAGCCCCACCTAAATATTTATTTTATTCTGTTTTTAGTATTTATTGTTATACCAGAAATACATCATCTGTGAAAATTTCAACTGTCTAACTATCACGGTTCATGAGATACAGCCTGGTGACAGACAGACAGACGGACAGACAGACGGACCGCGAAGTCTCAGTAATAGGGTCCCGTTTTTACCCTTTGGGTACGGAACCCTAAAAAGTACACAAAAATTATCACAATGAAAACAAAGTGGTTTAGCCCTGTGGAGTTTGTTTAGGTGGTTGGGAGGACATACATATGTACATAATCTCCTTTAGCACTGTGCTGTACTACTCGTACATCATTTGTAGCATATCAACTAGGACACCAAATAAAAAAGGATCGTCCAAAGTATACCTTTTATGCTTCCTAAGCTACCTCCAAGTCAATTTCGTAGTTCAAACTTAGGTTATTTCCTATGGGAAATCCTCAGTAGCGCGTAGATACAGGATAGATAAATTGATTCTAGAGGAAGACGAGACGGCTCGTCTATGTAAAGTTGGCAGTTTATTTTAATTTTTTCTTTTCGTATTTGATCTTGGTTCATCGCTTAAGGCGACGATGAGGGATTAATGGTTTGGTAGTGTTTAAGGTTGTGTTTTTAGTTAAGCTTTATTTTTTGGTTATACTTTTTATTTGAAGAAAAAAGCAAATATGAAAAGGGAACCAGTGACTGACAAGTAGTGTGGTTTAGGCTTTGATAAGTCAAGAGAACGTTGCTAATATGTTATTTACACCATTGGTACGGTTAGATGCGCAAATAACACTTAGAGGTATCTTTGATACTATACTTGCTTACGACGAAAGAAAAAATCGCATATGAATCGAAAACTGTTTTAAAACAGCCTCAGGATATCATTTATTTATACCAAAGATCTATATACTATGCTTTCATAAATACAATAAAATAAATAAAAAATCTTTTCCATAGGCAATTAGATATCCACCACCCATACCGATCGTAATTACTTCCACTAATTAATTTTATCTGATCCTTACTGTTTGATACATGATACCTCCTTCAGCATAAACAGAATTAATTTCCTTCTACTCTGCTCCTATATTTGCCATCACTCCGAACTCTAGGCAATTAATTTATCGAAAACTCTAAACCCATATACACCCGTCCACACAAGTTTTACAACATATTGTACGTATGTAACGTTAATTAACAGACACTGAGTGGTGTTGGGTACTCTTAATTAGTAAAGTTTTGGGCAGCGGTCACCTAATCTCGCGAAGGGTCAGACAACGAGTATGTATGTACTTGTGTAGGTACGCACTTGTTTGTAAGCATTCATAAGTGCTTGCTGGACCTTACTGTGGGTTTGAGGTTTTCAGTCCGATTTTCGAAAGAGGCTATTTTTAGTTTTTTATTTTGTCTGTAATGTCTAGAAACGTTTGGGTATATTCTAAAAAAACTTCATCCTAAATACAATATGGCGGACTCCCAAAAATGGCGGGTCAATTATTTTTTATGCACCTCAAGTTGTCAAAAGAAAGGTCATACAAAAATATATATATATTTTTTTTTAACTCTTTTAATCAAATTTGTCAATCAAAATTGATTGATGTACTATTTTTTTATTTCTTGTAAAGTTTTGGGCAGCGGTCACATAACCTCGCGAAGGGTCAGACAACGAGTATGTATGTACTTGTGTAGGTACGTACTTGTTTTTAAGAATTTATAAGTAAGGTCTTTGCTCGACTCTAATGAGTGTGGGTTTGAAGTTTCCCGCCTGATTTTCAAAAGAGGCTTTTTTAGAAGTTTGTTTTGTATTGTATGTTATGTATAAAAACGTAGGTATTTTTTTTATTATTGATATGCTTGCGCTTGACCACTATCTCACCTGATGGTAAGTGATGATGTGGTCGACGATGTAGCACGCTTACCTAGAAGAAACCTATTCACTCTTGACTTAAAGACCCCCAGGTTATAGCTATCAGGAAATACAGACTCTGGCAGGGAATCCCACTCTTTAGCTGTACGCATAATGAAAGTACTCCCGAAACGTTTGGTGCGTATGGGTGGGATGTCCACCATGTACCGATGACGCATCGCCGTACGTCTTGAAGTCCGATGATGGAACGGGCTAGGAGGAATTAGTTCATGCAATTCCATTGCACACTCCCCGAAATGTAACCGATGAAAAACCGACAGACTGGCAACTTGGCGCCGATGTTCAAACGTATTGAAAACGTATTATAATATATTATAAACACCAGTTAGCGCCACTGCCGAGAAAGGTCCTTAAATATAGCTGTTACGCGCACGGAAACAAAGTTTGAATTAAAATCATTTCTAATGCCGTAAAAGTGCGATTAAATATAAAATCGAGTATGCCGCAGTTTTTTGTAGGTAAAAAAAGGATATTTTTCGAAAAAAGGACAAAATTTTCCAAAACATAAAACTCTATTAAAGCAGTGGTTGGTAAAACCCGTACCTATCTTAATGCCATATTTGGAAAATATTCACAACAATAAAAAAGTATTAAATAAACTCGCGCTAAAAGCCAAAATGTATGAAATTTTACATTTTGAAGACCTCATTCTACACCAGCGCCCCTAGCGGCAAATCCAAACGTGCTAGCCTTCATTGAATAATGTCATTTTAAGAGTTGTTTTTAACCACATTAGAAATTGCAATCAATCAAAAGAAAATAAAATAAGCTCATCTTATTGGTAATTATGAGAAAGTTACTTCAGCCAGCGGCTTCTCTCGAGTGAATATTGGTAATTATCCCAAGGGAATGTATTTCCGGGATAAAAAAGTTCTAACTAGCCCTATGTCCTTCTCCAAGTTCTCGGAAGTACCTTTGTCTGTCTGCCTGTCTGTCTGCTTTGTTACGTTTTTACATCAAAACCACTACTTTTTATCCCGAGAATACTTTCCCTTGTCAAATTTCGACATGTAAGCGAGCAAAGTCGCTGCCAGAAACTAGTATTTAGCAATAAGGTCTTATTTAAGCGAATCATTAAACTATTCTTCGAAATAGAATTTGTAATATCTAGAAAATTACTTAATATCTAGCTAGAAAGATGAACTATGCTTTGTTATATCACATACAATGCATTTTACGAGTACTAAATTATATTCATAATATGAATCTGCTTTTTATGAAGGTTTAAAGATCTTTTGTTATTTAACCGACTGTCCAAAAATTAGAAGGTTCTTTGTTCGGCTGTGTGTTTGTTTTTGTGTTCATACTGAAATTTCAAAAATAAAACACGTTTTCTTTAATCTTATAATAACAGAGTTTTTTTTTTATGTAGGGGAAAATATTCGGGAGTACATATCTGATTACGACAGATCTAAATCTATACTATATCCAAGTTCCATAAGCCTATATCTTACTAATCTAACTTATATATATATTTGTTTATTATTATTTTATATTTATTTATATATATATCAGAGGATTAAAGAGAGTTAATCATTCAGTGTTGTTTCATTGGCAACATTTAGCTTCTGATTCAAATCTCAGTTCGATTTTATTCGATTGACAACACTTTCTTTTTCCTATGTCAAAATACTTGATTTAGATTAGATGATAAAAGTTGTACTTTGCCGGATGTGTTCAGTGTCCAATGAAAGCGAAGGTGTTCATAACGAAACCATGTTGGGGACCCTACACTCGGTCCCCAACATGGTTTCGTTAGGAAAAAAACGTACGGGCGCGCGTCTAGGACTTGTGACGGAAAAAGTTAAGAAGTGGCCTGGTAACCTGGTGAATGAATTTGAAAAGTGTGTTTTTGTTGAGAGAAAGCAAAACGATTGGTGACCGAATCCGCTGCTTTGTTAATTGGACCAAGGACTATCTCTAAAACGGCATAAGTTACCTGCTTTGCGCATGCATTACCAACATTAAGCCTTCAAGACCGAGGGTATATTGAAGATAGCTATCCTATTTTAATTAGTAAACAATTAGGATAGTTGAATTTTAAAACGTCTATCGATATCATTTATTACGAATCATTATGCTCTTCTCTATGTTTCATTGTGGGTGCTCTTCGAAGAATAACCCCAATGCCTAACCTACCTAAACGGTAGAAATAAAGTGATAATAAACATGAATATTTCTCAAAGATTTTCACGAAATATATATTACCTACCACATACAAATCTTCTTTCTTATTCCCCTTAATATAATAAACATATTATGCCAGTTACTTGGCAACCTGAAGTGGTTTACTCTTATTAATTCTGATCTTACAGGATTCAAGTTTGTAAGTACTGTTAAGCCTAAAGTTCTGGTTTCTGAACGATACTGCTGAAAATCAAATACCTACATAGTCCCGAGGGTTCGGACCGTAAATATGTGAAGCTTGTATTAGGTTAAGGACTTAACTGGGGATTATAATATGTGGAGACACTTGTGTGTTAAATCTCTAATGAATGAGTTAAGTTACACGGAGAATGACTCACCTTCTGTGTTTATACTATTTTGTTAATATTTATTTTATTTTTTAAACTAGCTTCTGCCAGCGGCTTCACCTGCATCAAAGTCGAAACTTATCCCGAAGGAACGTAGTATCCTATGTGCTATTCCTTACTATAATCTATCTCTGTGGCAAATTTCATCCAGATCCGTCCAGCCGTTTGAGCGTGAAGAATTAACAAACATACAAACACACACACATACACACAACCTTTACAATATTAATGTGTAATGTGATGTGAAGTGTGATAGTGTGATGTGATATTGTATGTTCCGTTTCCGGGAGTATGTCCATGGCATCAACAGTGGACCTTATCAGAATACCAGCGCAGCGTTATTATCTTTTAGATATCGTTGCATATGCTGAGATAGGAGTCTTTTTGGTCTCGCACGGCGATTTTTTTCGCTTATCTCGTGTCTCCTTTACGGGTCCCAAATATATATGTTTACTCTCTTTCAATGAAAGCAACTGTGAGTGAAGCTTAAGTATCTGCGATCAGAGGTTTTGGAACATCATCAACTGCATAGCCGCATAGAATTTTTAATACTGTCCCGTTAAAAAAATAGCGACACTGGCCACCGGAAACCGACTACGGGCAAAATTCATGAATTAAACTATAGTGCTATTCTGTTATAATATCATCATGAAAAATTGATTAAGTAAGCTGTCATTCTGACTGCTGATTGACAGCTGCGCTGCGTGTCGCGGGTTCGATTCCCGCACGGAACAAATATTTGTATGACCTACAGATAGTTGTTTCGGCTCTGAGTGTTGTGTATGTGAGTTTACATGTTTGTAAACGCACCCACGATACAGGAAGAAATTCCTAGTGTGGGGCAACGTTCTATAACAAAAGAAAAAGAAAATGTCCACGTAAAGGTTGTTTGTAAGAGATTGCCTAGTGCACACATCACATCATATCATCGGCCTATTAATGTTCCCACTGCTGGGACACAGGCCTCCTCTCTGTGAGTGGGGATGGGCCGTAATCCAACACGCGGGCCCAGTGCGGGTTGGTGGATGTGACATGTCTACGAATTTTTGGTTCTAGGACATGCCGGTTTCCTCACGATGTTTTCCTTCACCTTTTTTGAGAGCAGTGGTGATGAAATAATTTACAAAAAAGTAAAGCGCCTGCCTGGGTTCGAACTCACGACCTACAACGATTAGACCAAAAGTACACTTGTTGTTTGTAAACGTTTGTCCTGTACGTTTTTTTGTGGTGTGTAATCACTATTACTACCGCCACCTCTGTATGTCTAAACGATAAACTCAAAATCTACTTAACGGAGTTTCATGCGGTTTTCACCAATAGACAGATTGATGCATGAGGAAGGTTTAAGTGTATAATTTGATAAGGTTTTGTGTACATTGGTTGAAATAAAAAAAAAACTAGCCGCCTGGGAGCAATTTATTTTTGCAATATCGCTGCCGAATCACTAAGGCATATGTCTATCTTTTAATGATAGCTTACTATACCCATTCTTAATTCTAAAAAATGGTCACAATGCGGTACTTGGAAAGCTATTTAGCCGGACACAGTATTAATCCTTATCAACTTTAATATGGAAAGTATTAAGCATTATGACTTAAGCATTTCATGCATATTATGATAATCCTTTACACCATATAAATTAAATGAATATCTTCGGAGTTATCGAAAAATAAAAACTAAAGCGCGCGAAAATTAATTTAAGCGGGCCGATTATGAGGGGATACTACGAAAGAAAAATCGTGATAAGTATAATTTGTTCTACTACCCGTGCGAAGCTGGGGTGGGTCACTAGTAAAGTATATAATAACTAAAATAAATAAATAAGAGGAGTCAGAGGTGTAAAGTGCAACACATATTTCTCCAGTCATGTCATACTCATAAGTGCCATGATATACAAGTTATGATTGTCACGCACCGGGCACAAAATACCCAAACTTTACCTCCTGAAACAGAACATTTCCTCATGGGAAAACCCAATTGTCACCCCTTTTCCCCGCGGTAGATTAAATCTTCACCGCCCCAAAAAGCAAATATGATATCTAGATACCAAACCGGCGCGTTTACCAGCAATGGGAATATTATGAGCTGATCAAATAAAAACTAGTCAAGCGTGAGTCGGACTCGCGCTCAGAGGATTAATTTACCCCATCAAAGTGGCCCCCATGTTTAAAATTCACACCCGTCTTTGGTTTCACCGACTTACATAATGTGTACCAAGGTTCAACACAATCGGTCCAGTAGTTTCGGAGCAAATTGGCTGTGACAGACGGACAGACAGACAGACAGACAAAGAAGTGATTCAATAAGGGTTCTTTTGGGCAATGAAACCCTAACAAGTATTTAAAACAAATGAACATAAATGAATACATTCAGAGATCTAAAACAAACACACTCACATAACAAAAATCACGTTAACTTTTATATTAAAACAGGCACAGAGTGTATTGACAAAACTTTTAAATATGAGCGTAGAACAATGCTCTATAGAACGGAACGCGACGAAACACGCTTACCTACGCTATGAGTACAATGTGCTGTGAAAAATTCAGGAGTGAATGGGTTTGTTTCATATTCGTATGTGAAATGGCTAGATATGGTCCTCTGAATAGCTGTTAGAACTGCAAGCAGAGGACGGAATCGTCACGATGGTAACGTCTGGAGACGCCTTTGCTATTAACGAGGTAACTTTGCCCCTTAAGCTTCGCTCCTATGGCATATATCCTACAGGTACTGTGATTTTTGTAGGGTTCCGTACCCAAAGGTTGAAAACGGGACCCTATTACTAAGACTCCACTGTACGTCTGTCTTTCTGTCACCAAGCTATATTTCATGAACCGTGAACAGTTGAAATAAATTTTCACAGATGATGTATTTCTGTTGCCACTATAACAACAAATACTAAAAACAGAATAAAATAAATATTTAAGTGGGGCTCCCATACAACAAACGTGATATTTTTGCCGTTTATAGCGATAATGGTACAGAACCCTTCGTGCGCGAGTCCGACTCGCACTTGAACGGTTTTCTAGTAGTGCATGGCACCTATGCAAAAGTATAATGGCTACGAAACAAAAGGAGTATTTAAGGATAATAGCAGGTGGCGTTATTTAGTTGTTGCTTATCCCCTTGGGGTGAGTTTATGTATATGTGTTCATGGCACTCTGTGATGGTGTAGTTTTGTAATCGGCTAAATACTTCTTTCTACATAGTAAAATTTGTTGTACAAACAATTAATTTGACGTCTTTGCAATATTAAATTTACATATCCGGCTCCATATAACCTACCCAAAGAATTGTAAAACTTAAGGTCCTACATCCACTTTAGTGCCGTTAAACGGTTACTTTCTAAAGCATACTCCTTAGTAGCGGCTAGATTAAAAGGTATATTTATAGGTATATATATTTATTATTGATTCATGTACATTATTTTCAACACGAAGTTTTTTCGTGTAACTAATAGTTTTGCTTTAAAAAAAATATTAACAACACGATATTTTTTTCGCAACTTTTGGAAACTGCTCCAAAACGACTTGGATGTTTAAAAATATTTTTACACACAAAAATTTATGGCTGGAATTTCTTCATAACTAACATAGCACATCACATCATCAGCCTATTAATGTTCCCACTGCTGGGACACAGGCCTCCTCTCCGTGAGAGGGAATGGGCCGTAATCCACCACGTGGGCCCAGTGCGGGTTGGTGGATGTCACATGTCTTCGAATTTTTGGTTCTAGGACATGCCGGTTTCCTCACGATGTTTTCCTTCACCGTTTCGAGAGCAGTGGTGATGAAATAATTTACACAATGTAAAGCGCCTGCCCGGGTTCGAACCCACGACCTGCAACTTGTAAGTCGCGGCCGATACCACTGGGCCACCACTGCTCTCACTAACATAGCATATGTAAATAAAATAATATTTTGCAAACAAAACTGTTCAAAAGAAGATTCAATATGGGGACTATATTTCTTGTCACCAAAATTTATATTTGCCATCAAGTTGTATCACCTAATAAATAGATCTATCGCCACGAAATATTTTCGTTCTCAGATAAATAAAAAGTGTTCCCAGGTATGAATTATCAAATTAATGTTAATATATATGTAAAATAAGAGATGGATTACCAATAAAATGTTAGTGCATTAGATGAATATAAACTTCGTTCTTATAATAATAGTTTTATTACTTAAATAATAGGTTTGTGCTCAGAATGGTAGATCTGTCACCAAATAAATCGATTATCGAGCTTAGGGCACCCCAACACGGACAGGTTAGGTTCGAAGGAGATGACGGGAGCTGAAGTGAGCGAGCAAAGCGAGTGAACTCAGCTCCCGTCATCTCCTTCGTGTTAGGTTACTTTAGACCCTGCATACAGAAATAGGAGTCCCGTGCAGCGGGGCTCCGTCGACTCTGTCGCTAATACATCATATATAATATATGATTTATTGGTGATCTCTTTAAATTAGTTTGCTTAAATACTTATTAGGACAAACCTATTATAATACATACAAAAACATTTATGTTGTACTAGACCCTATATCGCCATGCTTTTAGGTGATTTATTGTGGAATTGATTTTATATTGTTTGGTGACTACATTTTGGTGACAAATCTACTATTTTGCGGGCAAACCCTATTATTTAAGAAACACAAAACGAATTAAATTGGCGATAGCTTAAATGACACCCATACAATATTGATATTTTGGCATCGAGCGGGCGCACGGCCAGTACTGCGTTAACATTGGGGCGTATATATCACCTTAAGTGGTAGTGGGCAGGGCACATTGCTCGCAGAATGGCTGGCCGATGGGGCCGAAAAGTTCTGGAATGGCGACCGCGAAACGGAAGACGATGCGTTCGAAGGCCTCCCACTAGGTGATCCGATGACCTGGTTAAGGTCGTGGGAATGCGCTGGATACGAGACGTACGGGATCGGTATATATGGCAACGCCTGGGGGAGGCCTATGTCTAGAGGTGGATGTCTTTCGGCTGAAATGTTCATGATGATGCGCCTGATATCCGTGGTGGATCCTCGTGCTATGTTAGAACGGGAAGGTACTTCACTTCTTACACTTTTGCACTAGAATTTTGCCCACATCAATAGCTTATTTTCTCTGAGATTAAAGAACAAGGACAAAAGGCGCCATAGTAGTCCAGTAGCCAGAAGAATATGCCCTTTGATAATTCAAAAGTTTTTTATTTTCGCTGGGTGGATACCTTATGTGAATTCAACGCTATGTACAAAAATGCTAACAGTTTAGAGTTATGCAATAGGCATAAAGTAGGTATTTCCTATTATTTCGTGTTATAACAATAATATAAAATTTAAATTTAATTAATTTACTGTTTCTTTATTAGTACTATCTAAACTTTATATTAGTGAAAATGCTAACAGATACGTAATGTGGAACAATGGAAAACTGAAAATGGCTCGTAACTCTTTCAATAAAATATTTAAGTTTTCAAATCATTTCCTATACGCATACAGGGATTAGTAATACCTTACAACAAAAGTTCTAACAACTAAGTATAATGCTGCACAGGTTATTGTATTTTTACATTGTGATTTGCGAAATATTGAATTTAAGTTTATAAATTTGCGCCTACATATTCGAAATAATAAACTCTGCCACCATACAAAAGTTTAAACACTTATGTGCTATGCTAGTTTAATAAATCAAATACAATTTGGGTATTGCGGGGCGCGGTGTAGGTATGTACGATCAGTATAAATTCTTCGAACCATACAGACCACAGAGGCCCACATCATAAACGGACTCTTCTGATAATTTTTAGAAAAACATTACAGCGCAAATTCTTATTTCAAACTGGCGTCAAGTATCTGACAGATCTTTCACTGTTATTTTGCCTATGAATGCAACTTTATTGCTACGTTAATAAAGATCACTAAAATAGGTAATCTGACATGTGTTATACAAGCCTTCCCCGTGCGAATCGAATAAATATTAAAATTATGTCTGGTACTGTACGACTGCCCCATATAAGAACGCAGTAGGTGACATATTTTTATAATGGTTTTATACCCTGATAATCTTATTTATATTATTTTAATGCGTTTTGATATGCTGCGATGGACTGTGTAATTTTAACCAGGAAATTTATAATTTGAATTGAGATTTGGTGCTTTAATTAATAAATTTTATCATTATTTACAATAGGAAAGTCCCTTCAAATTGTAAAAACACCTTAAATTAGCAAATGTCCGGTACTTAATAGGTATTGAATTATCTTGTTTAGAGATATGTAAAATATTTAATAGATTTAGGACACCATTAATTTCATTTGTGTTATTACGTACAGTTCACCCGTAAGCCTTGTTTAGTACTCACTTATTTTATTTTATTTCGTTTAGTTACCTAACACAAGATGACATTCCATAGGCTAATTTAAATAATATTTTTGAGCTATCCTGGAATGTAATATTTTATGGCATTTACTAGGTTTTGATGTACAGCAATCGTGTGGTAAGGTCACGTGGTGCCGATTTTTCGTTATAATAGAGTTTAAAAACTAATAGATAGGGCGCAATAGACACGATTATGTAAAATTTATCTACCTTTAAAATAAAAAATGTTCTAAATCTTGGTAAGCGTATCACAAAATTGACACTTAAACTTGCCGGACTCACTAGGGTTGCTACTGTATTGATTCTGAATAAAAAAAATGAGTAGGTAATATTTTATAAACATAAATACATCGATTTGTATAAGCATACATCATATCATGCCTACAGTGTCATCCACTAAGGGTTAGTGGGTAACACTGCCTTTATTGTATTAGGTCTTAGGACCAGTGATGTAGTCAATTTAGTTATGTGACAGTTGCACCGGTTATAAGATGTTTGATATTTCTACTGTCACATCTGTTTGGAAAAGGCATTTGCTTGGACTTTTCCCTAATATGTTGGGGTTGACTTCCACTGTTTTCAGTCGAACCAGACGCATCTGAATACCAGTGTTTTATATGAAGTGACTGCCTACCCTGCCAACCCAGATTATACGGTAATCCTACTGGAAAATACGGTACCCTTTTTTTAGGGTGGCCGCAGACTTTCGGATTTCTGACGACCCGTAACGACTGTCAAAGTTTCACGATACGGAGAATTTTATTATTCTGTCATCTCGATATACTGTCAGCACGGCAGGTACAACTATTCCGTGTTCTGTGAATATTTCTTTCTTATTCTTTTTATAGGAACAAAGAAGGTAGAAATTATGAACGAGGTTTAAATACTGATGTGACAGTAATGAAATGGTTTCGCGCCTCATTCAATACATTCGGAGTGGAGTGTCAACGCGCCTCGCAATACCCAATTATATTTTATTTATTAAACTAGCATAGCACATAAGTGTTTAAACTTTTGTATGGTGGCAGAGTTTATTATTTCGAATATGTAGGCGCAAATTTATAAACTTAAATTCAATATTTCGCAAATCACAATGTAAAAATACAATAACCTGTGCAGCATTATACTTAGTTGTTAGAACTTTTGTTGTAAGGTATAACTAATCCCTGTATGCGTATAGGAAATGATTTGAAAACTTAAATATTTTATTGAAAGAGTTACGAGCCATTTTCAGTTTTCCATTGTTCCACATTACGTATCTGTTAGCATTTTCACTAATATAAAGTTTAGATAGTACTAATAAAGAAACAGTAAATTAAATAAATTTAAATTTTATATTATTGTTATAACTCGAAATAATAGGAAATACCTACTTTATGCCTATTGCATAACTCTAAACTGTTAGCATTTTTGTACATAGCGTTGAATTCACATAAGGTATCCACCCAGCGAAAATAACAAACTTTTGAATTATCAAAGGTTATGTGGAAAATAATTGTATCCCTACTGGACTATAGGGAAACTCATTTCAGCCAATTAAATTTTCCTTTATAGTTTTATTCTCCAATTATTATTTTCAAAGAGAAAACTGAATGAATGAGGCAATGCTGATTCTTTAGTCGTAAAGAGTCAACTAACTGTTTACTAATGTTCTGAAAAACTCGATGAGCACTCAGACCCCATGGGCCCAATGTTTCAACCCTTTGCCCTTGATATCGAATCCAGTCACCCCTATTCCGTTAAGCCCTTCGAGCCCTTCTTAACCTTAACTCGTGTAAACTTGAACTATGCCAGTTAACGCCCCAACCATAAGCTTAGGCACTAAACTTAAGCAATTATTAAGTCGCCGGCGTACTTCAAGTTGTATAACTGTGGCTCCCAACAGATTTATTGGTTCGTGTTGAGTACGGTATATAATTTGTTTAGATTACTTTTTAATCGGTGTTATGAAGAATTTTAGGGTTTGAAGGCTGAACGTGTTACTTCAATTTCGCTGTTTCGTTTATTGTTGAAGTTATGGTTTGCCTAAGCTGGGAAAGCAGTGAGTCAGAATCATCTATGCTACTTCAATGTTAGAAAGTGTGATGGCGGAGATGGTGCCCAGTGCCTGTAAAACTGGTTTCCTAGCACTTTCCTAGGGACTGGGTCTTGCTCTGACCTGTGCTGTAACGCGCCTTATTCACCTGCTTTATTTATATTGTAGTATTTAGGATGTTTATGTACTCATTTTTAAGGTTCCGTACCCAAAAGGTAAAAACGGGGCTCTATTACTAAGACTCCACTGTCCATCCGACAGTCTGTCACCAGGCTGTATCTCACTGTGATAGCTGGACGGTTGAAATGTTCACAGATGATGTATTTCTGTTGCCACTGTAACAATAAATATAAAAACAGAATAAAATAAATATCTAAGTGGGACTTCAATACAACCAACGTGATTTTTATGCCGTTTTTTGCGATACTGGTACGGACCTAGTTTTTAGTGCTAGTTTTTTTGTTGTTGTATAGGTATTAGTGATTGAAGTGTTGTATAAATAAAAAAATGAAATTACTACAATTCAAAATGGCAGCCATGGCACTCAAAATTAATGTAAGTTTATCATAAATTATTTCGAAGAAACTTATTCACCAACTTTGCCGATACAATTGAGGAGTATTTTGTGATGCTATTAAAAAGCCAGCCAAAGCCAGATCAAAGAGAAAACTGAACTGATAAAATTTCGACCACAAAAAAGACTTAAGACTAACTAGAAAGTTAGTGCTCTATTAATTTTTCCAAACAAATTATTACTGTCAATCTGGCTTCATATTGACGGAACTCGCAGCTAAATGACATGACATAAAAAAATAAAAATAAAACATCGACATATTAGAAGGTACATTAAACCAAATAAAAACATTGGAAATACAATTGAAACGTTTTTATGGAAAAATATTGAGCGCTATTCCTCTCTCCTAGATACTGACTGTATCTAAAATATTGCTGTGCCCGACAGGGTCCATAATTGTTTCTGTAACTTATATTTACCACCTGTATGTACATTATGGATGCAATAAATTTAATTTGAATTTAATAACAGCCGCACAGGTCGATCTTTGTAGTTAGACGACGTCAGTCGCCAACGACCTTAACAATACGCGCACTCCTTTCAAACCCGCGCTAAGACTTTAAAAAAAAAGCCTTAGTTAACAATGTAGATAATTAAATAGTCTTTGAGATGGTGTCAATTTCATTAAAATACCCCATGCAGTTTTGGCGCGATTGTCGTGTTTTTGTCCGAGTTAGACATAACTTTACATATTAATTACACTATGTTATAAGAATAAAACTCATGATTTTCTTAGGTTAAATTATTAAGAAAATATTTTTGCCAATAACTACTAGCTGCTTAGACGATGATTCTCATTTTAAAATCAGCTACTGAGGGGTATCTGCATTTGCCGAAATCGGTCCGTAGACGGGTGATCTTTACATAGCAAGCGCGATAAGCCGTTGGTCCCGGCTATCATTTGTCTGTTTATCGTGTTACCCTTTTTTAAGTCGGTTAAAAAGAGAACTAAGGTATAGCAATACGATATCCTTAGTCAACGTTTACCTACCCCATAGTCAACATTATTATGATCGGGTAATTACCATGTAACTACATGGACTCGCTAATCTTAAAATAAAATAAAATACGATAACAGTCAAGGGTTCTGCGGCACCATTTAAAATCATCGCGAATTGAAGCAGCACATTCTGCAACTGTAGAAAATTATACCTTTGAACTAAAATAATAGACTCACTCACTCACTATCAACTATTCAAAATCACTATCCCCACACCCACATCTAAATCACAAAAACCCATTCCAATTTCAAATTGCGTCTGCACCGACACGCATGCTCATTATAAACGACAATACATCGACATTTTTTGTTCACTAATGATCGCACGTCGTACTCATTGTTCCTAGCTTCTACGTTACGTTACTTTAACGAGGACCGCATTTTAGACTTTTATCATTTAAAGGATATCTTATGTGTTGAATCAGCAGGTCCTTTGAAGGTGCGTTTTTGGTTGGATTAAAGGGAGGGTAGATTAAACGAGTGTTTGGTGTTGTTAATGCGGGCTAGGCATCCTTCTTATGAGTTTTTTTTATTATGAGTATAATGTAGATATGTGATATCTAACGACCCTCACTGGGTCTGCTTGGTGGGTTACGGCCCATTCCTTTATACAAAATTGAGGCCTGTGTCTCAGCAGTGGGAACATTGTAGTTTATCGCACCAAATGTGTTCCAGTAATCATTTATTTATGTACACACAAAATACATTAAATCATTGTATTTTTTCGGTCAGTAGCATTTTCACACAGCTTTGCTCCTGGAATCTGTCCCACAGGACCTGTGCAATTTTTTAGATAAAAGTATACATGACACTCAGCCATTTGTAATCGTAATCGGACCGCCTACAAAATGACAAACATTTTTTAACAGCTTTTAATTAACTTGCAATGTGTGTATGTATGTTTGTATGTATGTAAGCGTGTTCGGGTCAAATCTTGCAACTGAATTTTAAAGCAGTTATCCTACACTGATTAAGATGAAATTTTGCATACACGTTTAGTCTGGATGACAATGCATGGTTAGGTAAGTGACGTCATATTAAATCGAATATGGCGGATGGCCTAAGATGGTGGACTAGTTATTTTGTGTGCACTGCCATGATATGGGTATCAAATGAAATGGATTGCTGAGAAGAATACGAAAAAAGCTTGTTTAAAAAAAAAAATTAATGAATAAATTTACCACTTTAAATTATTAATTTAGAATACACTAGCACTTCGCCCGCGACTTCGTTCGCGTGATCCGTGTTTTATCCTACAGGTGACTTTTTAATAAAAAGTTTCATACAAACTTTTATCCCCTTAGGGGTTAAATTTTGAAAAATCCTTCCTTAGGATGCGTCATAAGAGGAATACGTGTGCGAAATTTAAAGTTTCTAGCCCTAAGGGTTTAGATTTGGATGTCATATTCAACCAGTGTTTTTATATTACGGGGACAGAACTTTAAAAAAACGTATTCCATACCTAATCAACAGTTTGCCCGCAGACATTGCCAAAGAAACAAAAAAGAATTTATTTAAGCACTACCTGAATTGTTTGCATTTAGTACCTACTTACTTACCTACAATTCTAATTTTAAGCACTTGCGTAATTATGTACCTACCTGAGTAAGCGAGTATGATTGATCCCACAGTCAAACTGTATGTGCAGTTTTGCGGGAGTGTGCGTAGCTTATAAGTCTACTCTGTATTTTTAATAAAATAAATAAATGATAAAATATTTTCTGAACTTTATTTTGAAACTTATGCATTACAATCGCATACAGCCACTTAAGGGCTTTCTACCACTTGAGTGCTTTAGAAACTAGCATACTCCTTAGTAACGGCTAGGTTAAAAGGTTTGAAAAAAAAAGTCTATTCATTATTGATTCATGAAGATTATTTGTGAAACATGTTTTTTTCGTGTAACTAATAGTTTTGCTTTAAAAAAATTAATTAACAACATAATATTATTTCGCTACTTTTGGTTACTCCTCCAAAACGACCAGGATGTTTAAACATATGTTTACACATAAAAAATAATGGCTAGAATTTCTTCAATAACTAAAATAGCGTATGTAAATCAAAGCATATTTTGAAGACAAATTTGTCCTAAAGGAGGTTCAATATTGATATTCTGGCTCCGACCGGGCGCACGGACAGTACTACGTTAACATTAGGGAATATATAGGTACGCCTTAAACAAAACTCAAATCGAATTCGCCCTATAACAGACGACCACAGATCCTAACAATATTTACATCAAATGGCGAAAATCATATTTCCATGCAAATATCTTTTATGGGAGAGAAATTAGAATTTCAATACACGACTGTCATAGCACCATTGAGTGTTTTTCAATTTCCGCCCCATTTCCTTTTAGTTGTTCCAGTAAACGGGACGTTATAGTTAGTGAAATAAGCTTTTTGTTGTTATCTTTGCTTATGTTCTGGCTTTGTAACTCTTGCCAATTTTATAGTCTGTCAATCTGTTGTCTATGACAGTGATTGGTGAACTGACAGGAGCTGTCAATCCACTGTCAAGGTATTGGTGAAGAGCTCCCAGCTTACAATTGACGTACTGAATGTTTGTATTATATTCTGTCTCAATTCTAATTTCCAATTTAATTTCCGTACATTTATGACATGTTTTTGAATTGATAATCAATGTGTATTTGAAATTGTGTCGTTGAGAGATTAAAGAATTGGTCTTCAGAAATAAAGAAAGAACAGAAATCAAACAGTCAGTCTGTTGGCGTTTGGAGTTCATTAAAATAGAGATACGTTTTTAGGTTATCGTATCATTTTCTTCATAGATCAGATATATAGAGAAACCCGCATAACACACCTAAAGGCATATCAATTTCGGTGGTAATAAATGCTTTTTACCGACTATAAAATAAAAGGTGGTAAACAATTCGGCACGTTTGTTGGCATTGCACAATATTCACATATGTTACTCTGTATGGACTTCTAAACACGTGTGCCAAATTTCAAAAGTGTATGTATGTTTATTTGTACGCACGAATGTGTAAATTAAGTAGTGGGTATTTTGTCATTCCTTTAGGTACCTTACTATACTCTTCTCACTTTTTAGTGATAAGAAGAAGAAGGTTAATAAAACTAAAAAGTATTTTACAAAAAATAAACCGACTTCTAATACAAAACACTGAAAAAGATTTTATTCTTTCTTTCATTTCAACCGAAAAACATTAACTATTTGACAAACGCTTGCCCTTAGTACCACGCCATCCACCAGTACTTTGCTGGACCATTCGTTTTGCAAGAAATGTGTTCTACCTACTACTGATTAAGTTTTCCATATCTTCAAGTTACGCAAGAAAAGTAAGCTTAGCTCCATTGCAAGATTCAGATGGGCTCTTAGTCAAAATAAGTGTTGTTATTCGAATAACTATTAGTAAGAAAACATTAATAAATACCTAAATAAAGAGTTTAACTAACAAACGATTTTATAGAAAAATCTACCCCTTTTTGCCATCCGTAACAAATCATCTTTATCCAAGCTACCTCTTTACTTTAGTAAACCTCTCAGGGCTGTCCCCTAACCAGTAAAGTCTCCTGATAATAGCCGTATAGGGTTGTCACAAGGCAACTTAAATTGAGACCTCTAAGAAAAACGGGAGCCCGTATGTTTGCAGGGCTCTCGTGATGTAAAGAGCCCATTACACTGTGTGCCCGATTTAGAGGACAGCGTGTATTTTTTTGTGTTTGAAATTTAGATTTGGAATTAACATTAGAAGGCTTCCCACAAGGTAGACCGATGACCTGCTTAAGCTTTTAGCAGATCCCCAGTGGGGTACGAGGAGCACAGGATTGGTATCAATGGTTGGAGGAGGCTTATTGCCATCAGTAGACGTTGTTCGGTTGAAATTATTATGGTGGCGATTGGATTAAGGGATAAAATAAAATAGGAGAAAATGTTGTGTCAGTTAAGTTTGAGTTCCTCAAAGGATAAAAAGGAATCGCAATAAAAAATGGATGCAATCACGATCATAATTCCGGTGTAGGGATTAAGAGCGAATTCCCTCGAGATTCTTGATTGTCGTGGTCGGTTTGCAGTCTCTTGTATAGCTGTGAAGATTATCCGAGCTGCTTATGCAATAGTGAATTATATTATTTACAGTAGCTGCTATGATAAACTATAACAAAAATAGAGATTACTGTTAAATCTGAAACTAAATAGGTAAATGCAGATTTCAAATCATGACTTACCGAAGTTTAAAACTTGTTTTACCAATTGAAACATATTTTTTTATTAGAACGTTTCGAGCATTGAGTATTATTAATAGAATACCAGCTGAGCCCGCGGCTTCGCTCCTGTCAACTGCCTAGTGCCTAACTTACCTATATAGGAAGGCGTTATGCATTGGACGTCATCTTTTGAATGGCGGTGTTAAGATGCCCGCGAAAGAATGACTCTAGAAAAATAAATTGGTAGGTAGGACAGGTAGGATAACCTATAGGATAAATATATATATATAATAATAATAGGTTTAATATAAATAAGAAGAAGAAAAGAAGAAAAGAAGAAGAAGAAAACGTGTTGCGCCGACCCCAAGTAACATGGGATAAGGGCAGGCAGATGATGATGATGAGGTTTAATATAAATAGGTTATCCTACCTACCCAACCTACCTAGGTAGGATGGGTAGGTATGATAGGTAGGTTAGGCACTAGGCAGTTAGATAGCATGTAGCAGGTAGGTAGGTAGGATAGGTTATCTTACCTACCTACCTACTTACCTATCCTACCTGTCCTACCAACCAATTTATTTTTCTAGGGTCATTCTTTCGCGGTGAACCTTTACACCGTAATTCAAAAGATGACGTCAATTGCATAACGCCATCTATCGCGTTGCGTGTGTTGTGTTATTTTACTCCTTGTCAACAACACTTAAATTCATTTAACTTTTAATAGAGGGAACCAATTGCGATGAATCAAAAACTTAGTAATACCTTAAGTTACGCTCAATTGGTATGTATAAAAGTTATCTACATTAGTTTCGTACATTTTACGTTATGCGTGCACACCTAAACAGACAAACTGACAAAATTCCATAAATGCTGGGAAAGCTGGAAATGGGTTCTGTTAAATTGGTTATCTTTTAATATCTTGGCAATTTTTTATGGAGGAATCACAATATCACCAAAGCTACGAAAATCCGGCTCATACGGGCACTTGTGTTCCCCATATTTCTATACGCAGCCGAGACCTGGACGCTGAGAGACACTGAGAGAAAGAGAATAGACGCTCGGGAAATGTGGTGCTGGAGAAAAATGCTTGGAGTGTCGTATGTACAAAAACGACTTTCCTACACATTTATTATATGTATTGATAATAATAATGGAAAACAGCCTATCAATCCAATCTACAGCCTTTTAACCACCTATGTCGGGGTTCGTTTCAGGTCAGCTGAATGCCAGTATTTTACAAAAAGTTACTGCCTATCTGACATCCAGAATAAAAAGTAACTAGAGTTAACAATACGATACCCCTAGGCAAGACTGGTGTGAGATTTCCTGCACTCTAATTGTGTTAGTTCAAAGAATAGCGCACGGTATGCTTTCCTTGCATTAATTGCTTCATGTGTTCAAAAATACGTCTACTCGACGGAGGAGTGTGATTCGTGCTAAAATTTATCCGTAACAATTGGCTAAGATCTACGATTGACACCCGGGACCAAAAGCATAACATGCTTCGCAAAACCGAGGCACGTAAGAATCTTAGTGTGTTAAGAGGAACTGCAGTCGCAGATATCCGACTGAATATCCTTAATAAAAAGTCATAATTCGAGGTTTGGCTCACGCTTATTTCCTTCTCGAATATAAAAGATATGCCATAAACTGAAAAAGAAAGACATGTGCCCTATGTTTTCCTTTTTGATTCATTATCTTTAGAAGCAATAGAACCCTAAAAAAATGCTCAAAATTGCGTAGTCAACAGAGGCCTAGTGTACAAATTTTAAAACTAAATGAAAAATGAAAAACGTAGAAGCGCAAAATATTATTATAGCTTTTGTAATTAAATTATGGAATATCTTTTAAATTTGTCCGATACTGGAGGAGGAAATAGATGAGAGCCTAACCTCGAATTATGACTTTGTACTAAGGAAATTCAGCCGAAGCTCTCTGCCCGCATTTCTTTTAAGATAAGACGTTAAAAATAAACACGTGCGGTTGTTTAGCAACGATCTCGAGCAGTTCCTTATTAATTAACCCCAAAATATCTGCCTCCACTATTACACGCACAGACCTTTATTGCCCAACTGCCCAAGCACAATAGAGCATGCAAAATTGATCGACATCCTTTTCAAACTGTATACCCTACCTTTCGTCTAACATCACAAAACAAATAAACGACCCACTTTCTATGCACGCCATTGTACAAGCTTGTTAAGGTACAGTTGTAAAGTGACAATTTGCGAGAAGTGGTGAATGGGTGCGGGCCACCGTTTGGGACAAAGAGATGTTTTAACTATGCCTTAAGTAATATTGCTTTTTATTTCAGGAGAAAAGCTGCTTAATGATGTTGTGTTAAACTGTTTGGTAGGAGTTTTTATTGTTTTCGTCTGATGGTAGGCGTTTGTTTAATAAACAGTGTCTTGAAATTACAGAGACTCTTGATAAAGTGTCATTATATTAGCAATGATGATAGTCTAAATACCAAAATCTAAGGGATTAATGTGGCATTTTGATTGTGCTTAGAAATCCTATACATCTTCACTAATAAAGTAATCGCTGGAACTACTGAACCGATTGTGTAATTGAATTTCTTTCACTGAGAGCTACACTATCACTTAATGTCATAGGCTACGTTTTATCTCGATAAAAACAGGTCCTGAGGGGTGAGCCACAGGAGCGAAGCCGCGGGAAAGAAGCTAGTTCATTATATTCTACCAATCGCTATCGCGTCGCTTTCGTTCATCGAATGTTACTTGTCCAGAGCCTATGGATAATCGATTAAACACAAGGGGGGTGACCATAAGCTTTTAGAGTAAGGTTCTTTTGAGTGTGTGTAAGGGACAGATGTATATGACTTGTATAAGACTGGGTGCTGAGGGGCGAACTGCAACTGGGCGTAGACCTGACGTGTTACGCGGACGATACGCTGGTTACCAAACGGAGGAGTTCGTACAGGAAGAAAGCGTTGCTGGCGACGGCTGCGGTCTCACAGGTGGTGAGCCACATACGGTTCCTAGGCATGGCGGTGGCCCTCAACAAGTAGGAGGCCATGATCTTTCAAGGCCGCGGTGGGCGCCGCCGCCCGATGCCGACATCGTGGTCGAGTGGCCCAAATCGCTGTTGATTCTACCATGAAGTACCTGGGATTGGTGCTCGATAGCTTGTGGGATTTCGGCCCCCATTGCCGGCGGCTGGCGCCAAAGTTGTTGGGCGTGGCTGGGGCACTATCAACGCTGTTTCTTAATCTATCGCGGGATCGCGCGATCGATGTCCATCAGAGTCATTAGGGGCACGATCGCCTAAGAGGCGGCTTGCGTACTGGCCGGATCCTCACCCTGGGACCTGGATGCATTCACACACATTTGCCTACTTTCAATGGGAGTAAATTCGTGTCTATGAAGTTTTAAATGCGCCTTAGTACAAGGAATTAACCTAGTTAACCTTAACCTAAATATAGCACAGTAAGTACGGCTATATCTGTCCTACTTCAAAACATTCTTTTCCAGAACAATCCGGACCATTAAAATATAGCAAAATATGTTTAATTTTGCCATTAAAAGTTTTACTTGACTCAAATATAGGTTAGTGGCTCAGTTGTGAAAGTTGATCGTACTCGAGTTTGTTATAAAGAAGCTACAAGTGTAATGGGATAGTCGGTATTTCAGTTTGTCCGGCGAACTAAACAATCAGACCCAACATTGCTAACGACTCTTTTCTCACGACAAGAATCCTTTCTTGAAAGTTTAAAATAAATTCTTCTGCCTATGCTTTTCACATATTAAGAGGGGTTTATAAATTAACACTTTTATTCTTAGTCGTTTTGAAATAAACTTCCTCTAAATTCTCTACTCAGTCGTCATTACAATGGAAAAACACTCAATTAATTTCAATAAAGAATATACTATAATTGTCAATTTGATTGAAGCAGCAAAATAAATATTTTCTGATTTCTGCAGACTGAGTCGAAATTAAGTAGAATGAAGAAAATTATTTATATTTAGAATGTAAGGGTAACACGTACCTGTATACCTCACAAACGGTACAAAATCGATAGATCTAATCCCATTATCATTTAACTGGGCTCCCACCAAAGACATTACTAACACACGTCGCCAAATTTTAATTATATACTCTAGCAACATAATTAACACAATAAAAGATACCGGTTCAATCGAAGCGACCCTTCCTTTACAAATATACGATATTAAATTTTACCTCAAACGTGTTCTTGCTATCACACCGTTGTGTAACGTTCTGCATTGTTTTGAAGATTCAGAAAGGTTTCGTTTCCCTTCTTAGAAAGAAAGAAGATTTTCATTTATGACCCGCACAATTCTAAGACATGTGCCCTATGTTTTCCTTTTTGATTCATTATCTTTAGAAGCAATAGAACCCTAAAAAAATGCTCAAAATTGCGTAGTCAACAGAGGCCTAGTGTACAAATTTTAAAACTAAATGAAAAATGAAAAACGTAGAAGCGCAAAATATTATTATAGCTTTTGTAATTAAATTATGGAATATCTTTTAAATTTGTCCGATACTGGAGGAGGAAATAGATGAGAGCCTAACCTCGAATTATGACTTTGTACTAAGGAAATTCAGCCGAAGCTCTCTGCCCGCATTTCTTTTAAGATAAGACGTTAAAAATAAACACGTGCGGTTGTTTAGCAACGATCTCGAGCAGTTCCTTATTAATTAACCCCAAAATATCTGCCTCCACTATTACACGCACAGACCTTTATTGCCCAACTGCCCAAGCACAATAGAGCATGCAAAATTGATCGACATCCTTTTCAAACTGTATACCCTACCTTTCGTCTAACATCACAAAACAAATAAACGACCCACTTTCTATGCACGCCATTGTACAAGCTTGTTAAGGTACAGTTGTAAAGTGACAATTTGCGAGAAGTGGTGAATGGGTGCGGGCCACCGTTTGGGACAAAGAGATGTTTTAACTATGCCTTAAGTAATATTGCTTTTTATTTCAGGAGAAAAGCTGCTTAATGATGTTGTGTTAAACTGTTTGGTAGGAGTTTTTATTGTTTTCGTCTGATGGTAGGCGTTTGTTTAATAAACAGTGTCTTGAAATTACAGAGACTCTTGATAAAGTGTCATTATATTAGCAATGATGATAGTCTAAATACCAAAATCTAAGGGATTAATGTGGCATTTTGATTGTGCTTAGAAATCCTATACATCTTCACTAATAAAGTAATCGCTGGAACTACTGAACCGATTATGTAATTGAAATTCTTTCACTGAGAGCTACACTATCACTTATTGTCATAGGCTACGTTTTATCTCGATAAAAACAGGTCCTGTGGGGTAAGCCACAGGAGCGAAGCCGCGGGAAAGAAGCTAGTTCATTATATTCTACCAATCGCTATCGCGTCGCTTTCGTTCATCGCATGTTACTTGTCCAGAGCCTGTGGATAATCCATTAAAGATAAGTTCTATTGTTTTTAAATCACGACGATTTTGATTTAGAGTTTTTGTTTGAAATGTGACATTAATGAGTGTTCTTAGCCATGTTTGATGAACATTGGTTCAGCCGTTCCCCGAAGAGTTAGGTTAGAGGTGCTACCCAGCACCGCATGTCGTGTGGTGTTCCACAGGGCTCGGTCTTGGGCTCGTACCAGTGGAACATCGGGTACGAATGGGTGCTGAGGGGAAACTCCAACCGGCCGTAGTCGATTCTATAGTCGGCAGCGAGGAGTCCTAGGACGCGTTGTATCCTTCTGCGAAACAGTCGTCTGTGAGGAGGCTGTGGCAAAGGAGAGGGAGCAGCAGACGCGCCGGGCGTCGGCGGAGGTCGGACAGCACCCTCTTCCAGCTCCTCTAAATGGGTCCAGCGATGACGGACTCGGGGACGTCCGTAGCTCCTCGCATTTTAGACCCGAGATGGCGGCGCGCATTCCACGCGCTCTCCTCTTAGACGTCGCGAGGGGAGTCAAAAACAACACCCCCCCCCTCCGTCCCCTCTTTTTTTGTTATATCTGTTAAACTCGTACCTATGTCACGACACTATCGTACTTGATTTTTCCCTGAATTTGATCCTTTTTTGCAACACTATCGAATACTGACAGCGTGTATCTTTTTTCCAAAATCAATGGTTTCGATTTCTGAACTAAACAATCAGACCCTACATTGCTGATAAATCTTTTCTCACGACAAGAATTCTTTCTTGAAAGTTTAAAATAACTTCTTCTGCCTGCTTTTCTCACATTAAGAGGGGTTTAAAAATTAACACTTTTATTCTTAGTCATTTTAAAAGAGTCTGCCTTTAAATTGACGACACGGTTGGCGTAGTGGTTGAGCTATTGGCTGCTGTGCTGCGTGTCGCGGGTTCGATTCCCACTCGGAAAAATATTTGTATGGCCTACAGAAAGTTGTTCTGGATCTGGGTGTCTTATGTATGTGAGTTTAAATGTTTGTAAACTCACCCACGATACAGGAAGAATTACCAGAGTGGGGCAATGTTTTTAATAAAAAATAAAAAAAGTTCATTACTCGGTCGTCGTAACAACGAAAAAAAACACTCGATTAATTTAAATAAAGATCAAACTATAATTGCCAATTTTATTGAAGAAGCAGACCCACATTCATTGAAAAATAAATGTTTTCTGATTTCTGCAGACTGAGTCGAGGTTGAGTCGAGTGAAGAAAATAACTTAGATGTAGAATGTAGGGGTAACACCTGAACACCTCATAAACGGTACAAAATCGATAGATCTATTCCCATTATCATTTAAATGCGCCTCCACCAAAGACGTTAATCACACACGTCGCCAAATTTTAATTACATATTCTAGCAACATAATTAACACAATAATAAGATACCGGTTCAATCGAAGCGACCCTTCCCTTCCAAATATATATACGATATTAAATTTTACCTCAAACGGTTTCTGACTATCACACCGTAGTGTAACGTTATGCGTTGTTCAGTTATTTCTTTGACGTTATAGTTGAACATTCGTACAACTTACGTTCTCCAGTAATCTTTTATAAAATTGTGATAAAGAAAGAAAGAAAGATAAAATGTTTATTTGTGACCTGCACAGGAGACACGAGATAAGAAAAACACAAATAATAATAAAAATAAATAACCCCGTGCGAGACCAAAAAGGCCCCTATCTAAGCATGTGCAACGATATTAAAAAGAAAATAACACTGTGCTGATATTCTGATAGGGCCCACTGTAAGTTGATGCCACAATGTTGATGATACAAGGTTTCTTGTCTGACACAGTTTCATAAAAAGTGCGAAACACATTTAGCAATGGCTGTATAATGAGATTCACTTAATTAAATTCTATCCTAATACTGGCCTAACTCACACAGAAGCTTCCTGGCTCACAGGCTTCGCGAAGCGACTTTACTGTTCCGAGGACTTGTGCACATTAGGCAGCCTCAGCCAAAGCAAAAGCAGCAAAGGCAGCTAAAGCAGCCTTTGCAGACTGTCTGTTACGCCTATGTTGTTTTTAGAGGGCAATATCCCGTAAATATTACTAATACTCTTGTAAAATAATTGAAGGTATTTTTTAAACGCAACGCCAATCTTGATTTTACAAAAGTTAGACTTCAAACAATGAATTAATCACATCACAATATCCTATTTGCAACCAAAAGATTAGTCTGGTCTGTGTAACAGTTACACCTATTCAAAGCAATTTGTTTATCTCAACCTGTTAAAATTCCTCCATAGCCTGTGACAAGGGTCTTTAAATTTTATCGGCGCGACAAAGCGTTACATTCAGTGACAATAAATGCTGGAACTTGGGACTCAGTAAGGTTGTTATTATTTGAAAATGATGGCTGCAAATCGTTCAATAATAAAATAAGATTCTGTAAGATGGTGTCTTGCAGAATCTTATTCATTGGCGTGGATGGAAGCGCATTTGAGTCAAGGAGTTAATTGTGTTATTATAGTACCCGTTAATATGGCCTCTGAGAAAGAAAGAGGGAAAGAGAATGACACAAGAGTAAGTGTCAAAGGGTCAATAACACACCTGTGGTACCTCTGGCGTTGCAGAAGTCCATAACCCTTCATCTATAATAGTTAGCGAAACAATAGTGTGTCCGTGGCATCAACAGTGGGCCAGAATATCAGCGCAGCGTTTCTTTCTTTTTTGGATATCGCTGCACATGCTGAGATAGGAGCCTTTTTGGTCTCGCACGGGGATTTTATTTTTTATTATTGTTTCATTTTATGCTTATATCTCGTTCTCCTGTAATAAATATTTTTTCTTTTTTATTCATTTTTAATAGATAGTTGCCTTATAAGGCGCAGTTGTGGCGAAAGTCTAAGGCAAAAAAAAAAAACATCGTTTGAAACTGATATCATGTGGAACCAATTGTTATATTAACTACGACCATCATTATCATTATTACCATTTCAGCTAGACATCTACCGCTGAAAATAAGCCTTTTCCAAGCGCCGCCACGTTAACTGATCTATTGCGTCTCGCATGCAGCGAATTTCCCTGCCTTAACCTGATGCTTATTTGTAATTATCTTTGTAAAAAGCTCCCAGCAGGGCACTAATCCCATTTTTCATAAACGGTATCCAAGACATTCAAATTATTTCGCCGGGACTCGTTGAGCTTCATTGACTCGACGCTTTTCTAGTACTGCCACATTGATGGCTTCTGGCTTTAAAGAAGTTACATAGGTTGGGAATAGAGTGTCGCAAAAAACAGACTCCCCTTAATCAGGTACGTCATCTGGTTTAAACCTCCATGAATAATAAATGGGAAATAATAAGTCTAGCCACAAAATTATTTATTGGACACGTGATTAAACTTCTAATTTTATAACTAAGCAACGGGAAAATGACATAGCCTCTAATAAACTAATTCGTCTTTTTTGCAACGCCAACTAAATATTCTACAGAAAGCGTCAAGTAAAGATCATCAATTATTGTGACTTGTCCTTCTTATTTATACATTGCCACGTAATTTACTAACTCGGCCACGGATTTTATATCTTGTCACCATTTTACGTTTTACAGCTTCAACGCAATATCCTCAAAAAAATATAATTCAAGCTTCTATCGAAGAAAGAAAGAAAGCATAATTTATTATAACTTAGCATGTAAAACAATACATCATATTCTTTTATCGTGAAAATAGCCACTGCATGATTTGGCGCGAGTACGCGAGACGACAGCGACCGGCCATTTGCACCAATCAGAGAGCGCCATTCGATTCATGTGACGACGAGTTGAGTTGATCACATCTCGATTCGACGAGTTGATTATATTTAAAATAATAAATGACGGTCAATGAATAAGTCCAAGAGCGAGCGTAGCGAGCTCGGGAGCTTAGGGCACCCCGACACGGACAGGTTAGGTTCGAAGGAGATGACGGGAGCTGAAGTGAGCGAGCAAAGCGAGCGAACTCAGCTCCCGTCATCTCCTTCGTGTTAGGTTACTTTAAACCCTGCATACAGAAATAGGAGCCCCGCGCAGCGGGGCTCCGTCGACTCTGTCGCATAAATACTAATCCAACTTGCACCTATTCTATATTAAAACCAAAAAATATAGTCTTTTATTTTGTCTCTCCTCAATAGCTTCTGGTAATATTAGTGGCCAATATACTATTTGATGAAATGTTTTTGCAATTTTTTTACGATCAATTAATATGGGATGAGTTACATTTTAAACGTACTGAGTTAAAAAATTAGAAGCTAAATAAATATATTTTTTGATGTCATTTAATAGTATTTTAGAAATTTACTGTTAGAATGCATGTTAAAAATTTTACACGTAAGTTACATTTTAAACGTACTGAGTTAAAAAATTAGAAGCTAAATAAATATATTTTTTGATGTCATTTAATAGTATTTTAGAAATTTACTGTTAGAATGCATGTTAAAAATTTTGATGCTAAAAAATAACCATCATGCTGAGTTGTATTTAGAGTGGTTTACATAGAAGATAACTAGTGGCTAACATAGTATTATTTAGATGCTCGTTAATTGTGGCTGACTTAGTAATTTAGAAGGCAACATACATTTTTGGGGGCGAATAATGATATTAAAAAGAAGCCTGTTTAATTAGCACCCATAATAAATTAATCAGGAACCGCACTGATTGAACTCCAAAAAACATGTATAACGCAAAAAATCCGAACTTTAATTTAAAATATTAAACGACATCAAAAAAGCCAGCCGTGACAGTGTCTCCAAAAAAGCCAATATTGTTGGCTCGGAACTCCAAAAATGTCGGGCCAAAAATCAGTTTTAATTACGTAACGCAAACTGTCAAAAGTCAGAAGCGAACACGCGGAAGTTGGCGGGAAATTTCAATATTCACTGTTATGTCAACGCAAAGAGTTTCGCTGGATAGGTTTGGTAATATACATTTTGGATTTATTTGATTTTGGAACGTCAAATGCTCTGTGTTTCAAGTTAGAGCTACATTCGGTCTCCACTGTCTTTTTGAACTGCCAGTATGTTTCCTATTTTAATTTGTATATAATTTTGAATATGGCCAGTACTTAGACGTCCTTTTGTCCTGGAGAAAAATATTCTCGAAAGGGAAAAGACATTGTTTCGAGCATTTCATTCGTATGAAACGCACTACTTTTTTTAGCTAGACCCAGTAGAATACATTTGAATAACAAATTACAGCATTAGACCAAATATAGCAGATTTGTTTTTAAGATTCTAATTTATGTAAATTATCAAATCACTTAACATGTTCAAAGCTGGATACGACTTAAATAAGATGTTGCTAAAAAACGCATACGCTGCACTATTCCAAGAACTATAGCAATCGTCTGTCAATATTTCCAATAACACGTAAACGAATTTAATCAAAAGTTCTTGTAAACCGTCAAGGAAAATATTCTTAATTCTTCGAAAAACGCTCATGAAAGTAAATTCCCAAACATAAATTTTCAAACTTCAACAATAAATACAAAACAATCAATAAAAACGACATAAAAATCTTTACGAGCGTACCCCTTCTAGTAACTCCAAATCCTTGGACGCACTTCAAAAGTAACTACTGAAAAGCCTTTAAAGTCCTCGAGACGTTAATTTCTATGAATTAAACATTTTTCTAATTTATTGCCTTCCATCTTTTCGTTGAAAACCGACGTTAGTCGGCTTAAAAAGAGGACTGTATAAGTTTTGGGCCCGATTTCTTAAGAAATTTCCGTTCAATTTTGAAGAAGTTTCGTAATTTGCGGGTCGTAAAATTAGGGGTTAAGAGGTCGGGGATTGGAAAGTTGGAATCTATTCAAGTGTAATGGATGACCTATCTGTGATTTTAACTATAAGCGAAATGTCAATCGATGTTTGTGGTGTGGTATTAATGTACAGTGGTATCCTCATTATATTCTGATAAGTCGATGCCACTGTTGGAACAACCAAATATTTTGATTCACATTTTGTGCATGTTTTTCATTTTAAATAGACCGTGTAGATCATCATAACTGCACTATTTCCTCGTGGTAGTGCAGTATGCATGAGCATTAAAATATACCAAAGAAAAAGAAATAACTAACTTAAATATTTAATTGTCTTCTTGATTCTGTTTTTAGTATTTGTTGTTATAGCGGCAACAAAAATACATCACCTGTGAAAATTTCAACTTTCTAGTTATCACAGTTCATGAGATACAGCCTGGTGACAGACAGACAGACGGACAGGGTAGTCTTAGTTATAGGGACCTGTTTTTATCCTTTTGGTTCGGCACCCTAAAAACGAAAGTCGTAAATCGTCCACTGCTGGACACAGGCGACCCCCACGCCTCGCCATGTGAATAACTAATATTTTAAAGAGGTAAAACTGTTTGTTTGTAGCAGATAATCTCTGAAGGTTATTAACCCAATTGCAGTATTCTTTCACTTTCCTAACACGCTTTTATTAGCTTGGTATGTATGTATCTATAAATCTATGTAACGGAATCTTTGAACGTGATTTTCACCCCCTTCAAAATGTTGGTTTAATTTAAAACTTTGCACACTAATCAAGGAGCGATAACAATGCAATAATTTAAATAGTTTGTCCTATTATACTTACCAGGATCTTCAGGATTAGCGAATGAATTAAAAACAAGAAAATAAATAATAGTTTAAAACCTAAAAAAAAACACGTTTTAATAGAAAACCAAACTAAAATATAGAAAATAATTTTAAACTAAGAATACTGTGATTAACAAAAAAAGTAATTTGATTATACAAAAGCGTGGGGTGATTTTTAAGATATGATCGAAATGACTCTTCATTCAAAAACTATTCAATGAAATCAAACAAATAAAATATTATAACAATTAACATCAACCACCACAAATTTTTTACAATAAAATATTTTTTCTTTTTTTGGTTTTCTATTAAAGCGTATTTTTTAGGGTTCCGTACCCAAAGAGTAAAAACGGGACCCTATTACTGAGACTTCGCGGCCCGTCTGTCTGTCTGTCACCAGGCTGTATCTCATGAACCGTGATAGTTCGACAGTTGAAATTATCACAGATGATGTATTTCTGTTGCTGCTATAACAACAAATACTAAAAACAGAATAAAATAAATATTTAATATACAACAAACGTAATTTTTTTGCCGTTTTTTGCGATAATGGTACGGAACCCTTCGTGCGCGAGTCCGACTTGCACTTGGCTGGTTTTTTTTGTTTTTTGAAACTATTATTGATAGACTCGCGTTTGCCCACTAACTCACCTGATGGTAAGCGATGTGGTCGACGGTGAAGCACGCTTACCTAGAAGTAAGTATTAATTGCCACTGTTTAAATTTAATAAAGTTTCTAAAACAATAAAGTAGCATAATTAAGGAAACAATTTCTACAAAAACATAATATTTTCAATTAAAATACCATCCCTCATCTCATATGTTCCGATACCGAAATAATACCTACACGTGGGTATACAAAAATAACGACAAGCCCGCACAAGGACGAAATCACAATTATTTTCGCGATACCAGCAATTTGTACCGAGATCATATTTTAATGATATTGGTATAATTAAGGCAGTAATTGCTATAATTTCCTTTTATGAGGTTTTTTATTATAAAATCAAGTTAATTTAGAGGAGTGGTTTGATATTTCAGTGTCTGTGTTGTGATGTACAAACAATCCCAACGTTTGAATAGATATTTATAATTTGGGTTTTTTTGAACATACATACCTACATGAAACTTGCAGTTTCAATGTCAACAAAACTAGTGACAGTATTGTAGCAGGTGGCGCTCTGTAGTTTATACTTACCACCATGGGTAAAAGGCATGAGTAGATACGACCGCAACTTGTCAGCGAATGAGCTTCATTTGTCCAAAAAGCCACGACAAAGCCTATCTGTTGACGATAGATCACTCAACTTTTCTTGGACTTTGTGAAAATTGGAATTTATCAGCGATTTCACTTGTAAAAAGTTTCGGAAGCGCACTTGTCATTTTGGTAGCGTAGCGGGTGACTTTTTATTAATAGTTAAGGTTGATAGAAAGTCAATTTATCTAGGCTCTATTGCCGTCTAATTGATGTCATTTTAAGCACCTGATTTTCGATGGTATTAGCTAAAACGCTCTTCTTTTTAGGATTCCGTATCCGAAGGGTCCAAACGGAACCCTATTGCTGTCACTCACGTGTCCGTCTGTCTGTTCGTCTGTCCGTTTGTCCGTCTGTCCATCGTCTGGCACATGGGTATTATGGCCAAACAGTTGGAGCCTAGTCTTCAAATTTTCACAGTATAAGCATCTAATAAGATGCTTTGGCCAATAGGCCAAAGTCCAATTTTTTTTTGTTTATATTTTTAAGGGCATACAGCTAAAGGGAGAGCGTGAAAAAAGAACCATCTGACATATCCCATCGAATGGGCTATCATTGTTTAGACCTCGTTGAGTAGATACATAATGTATTTTTTGTTTAAAAAGATATTATTATTTATTTATTTATGTATTATATACTTTATTGTACACCATAAGTTACATTTATAAAGGAAACTTAAAACTAAAAACACAAACAATGGGCGGCCTTATCGCATTACGCGATCTCTTCCATGCAACCTGGTATAGACAGTAATTGCTGGACACGAAGTGGGGCTGTTATTGATGTGACAATACCAGTATTACAAAAATTATATATTATAAAAGATATGCAGATACATATATATACTTAAATAAATACATACTACATATATATGATATTTAATACATACTTAACTACATACATACTAAAATATAAAGGCAATAAATTAAATGGTGACAATCAATTCATATTGGAAAACAAAGGAATGAGAAGCCACCAAATTCGGCATTTTTACCCAACTGCCTAAGGAGGGTAATGTGTTTATCAGTCTATGTATGTATGTATATATGTATGTATGTATGTATGTATGTTTGTTCCTATGTGACGTTCTAGAGATCAAACGCGTTGGCCGATTTTGATGATTCTTACGTCAATCGATTCATCTTTCTCCTGCGAGTGTCACTGGCTATATTAAAATGATTTGTTCCGATCTGATCCCCTGGGGGATCAGTTTTTTTTTATAATATTTTCTATTCCGGTCTGATCCACCGTGCAGGGTATCACAAATAAATTTCAATATTTTATACCGGTCGGATCCCCTAGTTATCTATTAACAGATTTTTGGACAGTCAGCCACAAAATATAGGTATAGGGTTTAAAATTGTTAAATAAATAATTATGTTCGTAATTCTTATTGTAATGAAAACGTGAATTGAGGAACAACGACTCTACATTTTCGTCTTAGCCAAGTCACCGCAGCCGGTTTGAACCGTTTTTAATAATGTTTACTGTATTATGCAAGTAGCAATATTATGATTTTTCCTAAATAATTTGCATTTTTTTTTTTTTTTTTTTTTTCTACCTTTGTGAAATTGTCAAGAAATACATAGGTCTGACGTTGTGATGATATTCAACGCATAACAAATAAAAACAAATATTATTTACATAAACAACTGTTTTCTCTTGATTGTACTTACCTGTCAAAAAGAGTTAGGGGATCAGACCGGAATGTCAAAGTTTATAGGGGATCAGAACGGAAATAATAAAAAAAAAACCAGCAGGGGATCAGATCGAGGGGATCCGACCGGAACAAATCATTAAAATTGGAAAAAACAAAAATGGCGGATTTAGGGCGCCATTTTGTGGGGAATAATTATTTTTTTCTTCCAAACCCATCGTGTGGGGTATCAAAATAAAGGATTTTAAGAGGAAATTTCAAAAATATATAACACATATATGTTTAAATGTACCTAATTCCAAAAAAAAAAACTAAAGGTTGTAAATAAAAAAAGTTAATTAAAAAAATCAAAAAACCCGATTGCTTAAAAAACAAACTAAAAAGACGTAAACAAGAAGAAAATCATGCTGTGCAGTCGGAGGATACATCTGGTTTTGGTCCGCCAGCTCGCGAATATGTATCCTCCGATTTACAAAATTTCGTTGCGAAGAATTCTTTAACTTCGTTCTTGACATTTGGTGATAATGTTTATTATTAACTACGTATATTTTACTAGCAAATACCAATATTTTGCTAATCAGATTTTTCTTTGAAATTCCCTAATTTTTCTAATTACAACCAACTTAATTTTGCAGTTTGGTACGGAACCCTAAATGTGCAAAGTCCGATGCGCACTTGGCCGGTATTTTTCTATTATTGGTCCAAATTATAATTTTTGGAATAGTTCTGGCTGTGGTAAAAATATTAACCAGTCAAAGTTGTAGCGGGGCTGCCTGTCCAGGATGTGTCAAGCACAAAGATTACAATTCGTAGAATAACACCCACATACTCGTCGAGAAGGCTATGCTAATACAATCACAAACACCATAATCCTGACTTATCCTTTGCCAAACACACAGTAACTAATAGAGTCCATTTATCACCAGTTTTTGCTTATCCACTGTGTGTTTACACAAGAAAGAGGCATTCGCAATACACAACATACACATGTCATGCTAATAATATTATTAATACAACACAGCTAAGTAATTGCAACTCCACGCTCGCACGTTTAATGTATAAATTTACGCACGAGAACAAGAACACTGGCTATATAACACATGTGTATGAAGATTGGTAACAGCGCCATCTAGTGAGTGTTACAGGTGTACGACGATATTCGCTGTGTCGCGGCGTGTCATACATTTATCACTCACGCCGATGTAAGTAGGGTGACTAGGATTTGGGAATGATAAGATTTTTTAAACAAATGAACCTCGGCGATTTAAATTCGAAAGAGTCACATTGATAGTTACTAATGCTTGGAAGTCGATTGCAAAATATTTTTTATAAAAATTTGATTCGATTCCGAAATTAAAGATAACGAGGGTAAGCTCGCTATTTTGATTAAAAAAATGTCTCTTTGATAGCAAAAATCATTCACAAGCCAAGTAATTACATTTAAGTAGCTAGAAAAATCTCCTGGCTTCTGAAATGTCTTGTGTCTCTAAAAATTGTAACTGCTCTGATTTGTGACTTCAAACCTATTTTTATTTTTTTATTATTAATATGCTCGCGCTTGCCCACTATCTCACCTCCTCCTCTCTCCTATCTCCTCAATTTATTAATTCCATTCCCCTAAACACGGATTTTAAAAGCATTTATCTCAAAAATACGAATGATCGATTTTCATAAAATTCCTGGTATGCAGAAATCTTGTCAAATGTCAGATTGCAACTTTGACATCTTCGATATGCCACTGAAAGCATCCTGCAATTTGTAATGTATCCTGCACACGAAATCATACAGGCTGCCAGACGCCTTGCATTGTTTTGTTTTGATAGACAGAATGCAATGCACACACTCAATAGAGTTTAGGTATCAGTATCTTTGGATAGATGGCACTAGTTTTTCAATATAATTTGCAATATTAAGTCAAAACGTCTATCGTCGATATCCGTGTCTGTACACAATTGTACTAAAACTGTTCAGATTTTTCCTCTTGTTTCAAATTCAAAATAGTATCGTAACATTTTACCATTTTTTTTCCATTGTTGTTATTAAATCTCTCCAACACCCACGCAAAAACTACACAATTTGGAAAATTTTGAAAATAATTGCTACACAGATAGTTTATAACCTCGATTAACAGATTGCATGTTTTTTATCCAGGTATTAGGTTCCTTTGCAATATATTTTCACGCAATCGAAGCTGCGGGTGGCACTAGCAGTTATTCAAATATATTTTATCCGTGTAATAAAATAATTGTTCAAATAAAGATATCACGAATTGGATCTGTCTACCTTTAGTTTCTCCATTAAGTTCTGAAAAAACATCATACTTAAAAAAGTCTTAGATTAAACATATTCGCATTTTGCCTTTGGTCTACAAAAAGACAGCTACAAGCAAAAATGATCAAATTACAACTCAACCAGCGTATGAAATCCGCCATATTGAATTTAGCATGACGTCATCTACCCAGCACAATGTCCGTATAATTACAAAAAGTAATGTCACCTCATTTGCCTAAATCGGTTGTGGCGTTTAAGCTGCGTCCTACATTGAGGCTAACTTTGCCGCTTTTTTGGCTTTGCACCGATGGGGTAAGAATGTAAATTAGTATTAATTAGTACTAAAAGCTTTTGTTTAAAGAAGGTAAGAAGTTAGGCAGGTGTGCACGACCTGCGGTGAACTGAAAATATTATGGCGTAATTATTAGGCAAATAATATACCTGTTTATTAATTTAAGCTTTATAACATCCTCATTCTCAAAACGGTGAAGGAAAACATCGTGAGGAAACCGGCATGTCGTAGAACCAAAAATTCGACGACATGTGACATCCACCAACCCGCACTGGGCCCGCGTGGTGGATAACGGCCCATTCCCTCTCACAGAGAGGAGGCCTGTGTCCCAGCAGTGGGAACATTAATAGGCTGATGATGTGTGATGTGTGTGTGTTATAACATCAGATTCACATAACAATGGTTTAAGAACTAAAATTAAAATTACTAATATATTTCTAGTAAACTCCTTCCTCTTGTCCAGTTTGTTCCCGCAGTTGTTTTTTCAATACATGGCTGCCTTTTTAGACTAATTAAAAAGACGCAAAAAATATGCTAGTCTTGATTATATTCCACAGCTGGGCGAAAGCCTCCTCTTTCTCCAAACCTCTCTGTCTTGAGCTATATCTGACCATGTTTACTTGGCAATAACACGTTATCATACAAAAAATGCAATTTCCCAATGCAAATATTAAAACAGCAATACAAAAATCTAATATATATGCCTATATATATAAGAAATAGCCATTTTTGTAAAAACAAATGATCACTTATTCCCAACTTTGAAAAATATTAGAAACAGGACTACAAGTTTAAGAACTCAATACGAAGATATGTTATGCATAGGTGGATATAAAACTGCATTATTGAGAAAGAGTGTTATGTGCATGGCTGCTCTTATTTATAACCATATACCAAAAATAGTTAAAGAGCTACCTTTAAGAATATTTAAAAAGCACCTTAAAAAATTACTAGTTTCAAAATGCTATTACTCTGTATCAGATTTCTTGAATGACAAGACTATTTAATGTTAAATGTTCTTATACTATTAATTAGCTTTAAGTAAATAGAATAATCTATAGTAGTGTTACTAAAGTTTTGCATGCCCTGAGGCAGAATGTATAAGGATCCAAAATATTGTAACACCTAAATATATTACCTACATTCTAAGCAAATAAATAAATCTATCTATCTATAATAAGATAATTATGTCACACTCAACTAAAACAAACAATTACAAATTCTTAACACCCTTTTAAAAATTAACACCACCTTTTCCCAAGTTCTCCCAACAACAATATGGACACACTACAACACAGGGTGAGCACTTTGCTTGATTGTAACTCTGACCTTACATTTTTGAAGCTGGAAGCTCTAGTTACTATAAAACACGTCGTATTACCTGTGGGATTATTGCTGACTGGCTGGTTTATATTTATAGATGGCCTTGGAAAGCCTGGATTTTTAGACTTGCATTTAACTTTAGGATTTGGATAGCCCTACATTTTTGTTGTTTTGTATATTGGAGGTTAGTTGTTAACTAGATTAACCGCAATAAAATGTGTCTAATGTGTCCTTTGTCTATACTAATATTATAAAGAGGAAATATTTTTTTGTTTGTTTGTTTGTTTGTACCGAATAGGCTCCGAAACTACAGGACCGATTTTAAAAATTCTTTCACCAATAGAAAGCTACGTTATTCCTGAGTAACATAGGCTATTTTTTAATCCCGAAAACGGGTCCTGTGGGGTCCACGGGAGCGAAGCCGCGGGCAACAGCTAGTGTTATATAAAGTTTAGTTGAGCTTGAGCAAAACCTTTTATTCTTGTCATTTAAATATAACCGTCAACTTTTATCATTAAAGTGTTTGTAGCCTTAATTCCAGCAGCTGATCTTACCTGTGACCTTTCCGACTCAATCCTTAGAACATGACATAGACTCCCCATCACATGTTTTTGTTTTTATTATTTATAGGCTCGCGTTTGTCCACTATCTATAATTCTATTTACAACATTTCCAGCGGTTGTCTATTCATTCTTACATTTTACTGGTTATTAGGGAGTTCTGATTTAATTGTTTTTAATAACAATGTTTAAATGGCCCTCAACACCGTTATGTCATGTTATTTGATCATCAAAAGCCTATTGCAGAGATTTTAACAAATAAAAGATTCATGAGGATCATGAAATAACTTGACCTCATAAGTTAAAAAAAACTTCAATATAAACTCGGTAAATTTTTACCCCACACCAATTCAAGCGTCTACAAAAAACGCGGAGCATCTTCAAATAGCAAAAAACTATCTCATCTCACTTTGACTCTCACAAACAAATCCAAGAAGAAAAAGCTAAGAAAATCCGCGGATCTAACATCGCTTCCAGTTATTTTTCTCTCGATCCAAGACCCCGGCTTACGACAGCTGTTCCTCCGTTCTGAGTACCCACTGAAATATTCAAGATGCTAAGTAGTCTCTGCAATTTTAAACCGCGCACACCCCAATTTTTCTTAGGTAATATTAGGTGGGCCCATAATTTTTGTAGGAAGAAAAGGTGTTGGGAATCTTACGTTTTTTTTTTAAGTTTTTTCGTCTTGTTAATCTGTTAAAAGGTTGTAAAATATGGTGATGGGTCCGTTATGGTTCTGTGCGCTGGGTAAAAGATTATTCCATGTTTACATCTGTGGTTTAGGAGGGTGTATTAAGTGATTGTTTCAAATATATCACGCATTTTCCGTAGGACTTCAGACAGGAAGCGCTAAGACCGCCAAAATATCAGGGGAAGAAGCAATATTCTATAATCTATATGAACTGTTTTATTGGTGGACAATATATTAGTTTAGTTTAGACGGGCTGGAGTTGTGGACAAACTCCTTTTTCTTTTTTTAATATTTGGTAGGCTTGTGCTTGAAAGGTACTTGCCCGTGGTCCCCCAGCCTAGTTCCCCTTGGGGTACCACGAGCAAATATTTTTGCCCGTGGAACCCTCTGAATTACAATGTCCTTATCAAATATATTTTTATTGCCCGTGGTACCCCATCTCAAACATTTAAATTTGTCATAAATAAAACATTTTAAAAACGAACTGTTGCTTGACAAATAAAGAAATACTAATAAATAATAGTAATTTGTAGTTCATATGAAATTTTTCTATAAAAAACAGTTTTGACGATGGCAGAATATAAAAAACGTAAGACAGAGTTTGAAGAAGAAAACAGAATGAGCATCTGGATCGAGGACCCATTTTTTAAATTTTTGCGAAACGATATATGAATTAAAGAGAAAATTGTAAAAACTTAAAGCCATGAATTTCATAAACATGAATTAAAACTGTTATTATTAAATTGCTTGGGCCCTCAATCCATTATGTAATAAATAAATAAAATAATAATCATTTATTTCAAGTTACAAGGACTCATTAAATTACATTCATACACAGATAGTCACATTAAATAATCAAATTCAAATTTCATCATAATATAAATTAAGAAATAATTAAAACAACAAATTATTTATATAAAGCAATCAATAACGTAATAGAAGTAATGTCATGTCATGTGTAATGGAGAATAACGTAAATAATAGTAAGTAATTCTTTTTCTCTGAACAAAACCATCGTGTTACCCTAGCGGGGGTACCACGGGTCAAATAATTTGCCCATGGTACCCCTTTGTCCCCCTTGGGGGTACCACGGGCAAAAATATTTGTTCGTGGTACCCCGAGGGGGACTTGACAGGGGGACCACGGGCAAGTACCGTGCTTGACCACTATCTCACCTGTTGGTAAGCAATGATGTGTTCGACGGTGAGATACGCTTGAATAGAGCGCAACTCTTGCCTAGAAATAACCTATTCAGGTTAGTTGTTAATAACTAGATTAACCGTAATAAAATGTGTCTAATGTGTCCTTTGTGTTACTCGTATATAAAGTTTAGTTGAGCTTGAGCAAAACCTTTTATTCTTGTCATTTCAATGTAACCGTCAACTTTTATCACCTATTCAGGTTATTTCTTGGCAAGCGTTGCGCTCTTGACTTAAAGACTCTTTTTTTTTTGTTGGAATTCATCCAATGACTTCTCCCTGTCTGGGTGAAGCGGAAGGGCGTGTCAGACTTTTACTGACTAAAACCCACCCGTGTTCCTTCAGTTGCTTGTGACAGGGCCGCGGTAACTCTCCTTCAAATTTATCCGCGACACAGACAGGCATCGGCCCTACCGGACCCCATCAGTTTTTGCTGAAATCTCTTTTAGGCACGCGTGGAACACTACGCACCGTCGACTCGGGCCTGATCCTTATCGGACGGCGAGCTACCCATTACTCGCCGTCCGCAAGCCCGCGCCTATGGTGGCTGGGAATTGGCTTGCGACACCCGACGCCCAGGGCATCTCCTGCGGTGGCTAGGGGCGTGAGGGCATCTCCGTTGCGACTCCCTCAATCGTTCCGCCTCCGAGCATTACTACTTCTCAGAAGGAGTTGACGGCTTTCCATGCTCTTTCGCTCCGTACCATGGCCTGAACCAGAGCCGGACGTGAGAGGTCGCCACAGCTGATCGCCTCCACGAGAACACGGCGGAGCTCCGCCCAAGTGGGGCAGACCTCCACCGTATGCTCCACCGTGTCCACCGGGCGTTCCACACAATGGTAACACCCGGGCGTTTCCACCCGCATTATCCGGAACAGAAACCTCACGAAACAGCCATGGCCGGTGAGGACCTGCGTCAGGCGGAAGATGAGGACGCCGTGGCGCCTCTCAAGCCACTTCTCAAAGATGGGTTTTATCGCCATAATTGTGGCGTGCCCAGGACTTAATAACTGTTAGATTGTAGCTGTCGGGAAACACAGGCTCCGGCAGGGAATTCCACTCCTTAGCTGTACGCATAATAAAAGTGTTTCCAAAACGTTTTGTGCGTATGGGTGGAATGCCCGCCATGTACCGATGGCGCATCGCCGTACGTCAGGTAGTCCGATGATGAAACGGGCTAATTCCAACGCACACTCCGAAATGTAACCAATAAAAAACTGACAAGCTGGCAACTCGGCAACGGTGTTCAAGGCTCTGGAGCTTTGACTTGACCAGTGCCTCATCTCCAATGAGCCTCTTGGCCAGTTTTTCGATCGACTCCAGTGCGTCGAGCTGGTATTCGGCTCCTCGTCCAAGCGCGTATTTTGCGTACGGAATAAATATATTAAAGACCTTTATTTACATAGCTAAAAATATTTACATTGTATAAAATACTTATTTTTTTTTATTTCAATATTCTACCGCGGACATGTGGCAGTCCGTGCTCTTTTTTTATCATTTTATTGTTTGATTGTTTTTTTTTCATAAAAGTTACAATTGTTTTTTCTCCTACGTCGGACAATTGTTTCCCAATATGTTGGAGTCGGCTTCCCGTGTAGTCGGATGCAGTTGAATACTAGTAGGTATGTAACACAGACATAAATCTAACTAGATAACGCAAGTCCCTCCATCTGTATTAAAACCAAGCGAGCCACTTTTTCACACACATTTTTAAAAACAAATTTACTTACCAATGACAGAAAACATTTCCAATGCCTCGGCCAACTTATTCTTTACAGATTTTACACCTCAATATGGCCGTATGAGGCATTTTTCTAGATTTCGGTGTATTTCTGGGCCATCAGGCCCCGATAATGCTAAATGAAAAGCTCAAAGTATGATCATCGATCGTAATTTTACTCCGTTTTTTGACACGCGAAACGTACTATCGCGTCATCTAGTTAGATTTATATCTGTGGTATGTGACATGGAGTTACTGGTAATCTGAATATGGGTAGACCAGTAGCTTACCTATCTGTTATTGTGTCAAAAATATTAGTAGCTGCAACTTCTTGCTGTGGCCCTAGACAAAAAGATATTCTATAACGCTATGAATTATGAATTAATATTTCAAGTGAAATTCAAGTAAAGTGCTAAAACAGTTTTAAATATAACATCCATAAGTTTTAAAAATAATGTCAAACAGTTATAAAATATTGTACGCCCACCCTAACATACGTCACGTAAGGCCGAAGTAATTTTAAGGGTGTGACAGTACATGAAAGTATATGATAAGTTAAAGGACCTACTAAGACCTTACAGCCTAAGAGTCCCTACGACCCTAAGCCCTATAAGCCCTATAGCCCTAACCTACCATATACCTAGTTTGTGATAAATAAATATATAGATAAGTTCAGGATGTCTGCACCGTGCGACCTAAGGTTTGTGGTGTTCATGCCACATGTCTTAGTTTACTTACGTTTTTAATACTCTTTACAAATTTCATCTTCGCAACTTTTGAAATTATATCATTCATGTTGCCTATTTTTATGTATTCTTTACATTAGTATACACCTGAAAATCATAGGATTTGTTTTAACATCCAAAACTATTATATTATTTTATACTTTGACATTTTTTTCTGACATGACATTTGTCTGTTTTATTTTCTTTTCTTAAACCATAGGCATAAAATACCATACTCTATAGCTTTTCTTAAGCTCGTTGTACAACATTATTTTCATAATAAGGGCAGTGGCAGACTGCGCCTCTGTAAACCGTTTTTATTCGTTCATGATTTCTTAATTGATATTTGAATTTAAAATTTAGAAGACATGTCGGAACGAAGAAAAACGGGTGTCCCTTTTTTAGTCTTGAATCTGGACGGAACGCTAAAAGTCGTTTTTTATTACTTAGTACTACGTGGTGTACTATTGAATCTGAAAATCTCTTTAAAACTATTTTATATAAGGCCTGTGAATCTACCAAATCTGTGATATGCAATAAATATTATTTATTGAGTGTGGAACTTAAATGTGAGCATTTTTACTGGTTCTTTAACTTCTACGGTCACCGCTTCATACCAAAAGGGCTTGATTGATCAGCATATTAAGCTAGCGAGATGATTTGATTAGATTTCAATATAAACTGCCGACCAATGAAAAAGTTCCACCCACAAAATGCCGACAAACACTTTAATGTAATTTAAAATTTGAACACAATATTTATGTTTTTAGTTGGTAATATTCTGATTCGCTGTTAAATGTACTTCAATATTGCAGACGACGTCATTAAGCTAGCCTTTCCCGTTTAGGAGTAATTTGGTGCTATGTCACTGGTTCTTTTTCATTGCTCGTTAATGTATAATATAATAATATCATATAATATAATACTCAATTAATTCAATATATGATATAACTAGCGGACGCCTCGCGGTGTTACCCGCGTTGTTCCCGTTCCCGTGAGAATACAGAAATAGAAAGTAGCCTATGTCAGCTGGGGATAGCTTCCCAACGGTGAAAGAATTTTTGAAATCGATCCAGTAGTTTTCAAGTTTATTCGTGACATACAAAAACACAAATCTTTCCTCTTTATAATATTAGTAGAGATATAATACTTATACATATTTTAACAATCATTTTAATATCATCAAAAAGATAGTGATTAAGCGAGTGTTCATTAAAAAAAATCGTTTTGTAAGCCTGATGATTATAGCCGTATAAAACAATGGTTAAATATAAAGCTTTCTACAATTCATGGCAGAAAAACAATGGCAGAATATAAAACAAAGCCCAAAAGTGTCGACTTGAATAAAATTCTAATCAATCTCTTTTGTAATTGGCAGCTCTGAAAAATTAACTTTGGATACTACTAGACGCGAAAATTTAGGTGGTGGGTGTTTTGAGTTCTTCACGCAAATACTACTAAACGAATATTAGTTACACGTTATCATTATAATAACACATGGACTAAAATGTGGCACATGTGTTGGATCATTCGGTTCCCTTCATTATGGTTGAGCTAAGTGATGCCGATCCATGCGTCATGTTCGTGAACGGGCGCTATCAGTTGACATTGGTCATAACTTAGCTGACTCGGCCTATTATTGTATTTTTTTGTCTTGTCATTACTCTAGACGCTTTTACGTGCACGTCTTTTTACATCGTTCTCACATATATGTATTTTTTCAATAAGAATGATGTTACCAAATACTTGTTTTCACAAAGTTTTAGTGTTACAAAGATTGTCCGTGGAGTTTCTTGAAAAATTTTCTCCATTGAGACCTACTGACGCTTGCGAATTTGAAACTAGAGTCATCTTTTTATTTGTTTGACAATTCAAAAGGAGGTACTTTTGAATTGTCAAACAAATAAAAGGTTTATTTTAAATAAACTATTTGATTTTTATTGTTTGAGATATTGGGGAAGTACTTACTATGTCCACACCGGTGAATTCGCGGGCAGCAGCTAGTAACTATAATCAGCGAATGATCGATCGAATAAAGAAGATGGTTTTCGAAAATATTTTCCTCCACCGTAAGATGACTTGACTAAAAGGCAACTATACTCCTATTAACATTATAAATGTTTAAATTGGTCAGTCACACCTCAACGGCCGCATGGAGTAAAACAAAAAGTACAAGAAGAAAAGAAAGAAATACAGTAGATAATGACCTATACAAGGACTTAGGATACGCTTCATTTCAGTAATAATTTCCACATGGTTTTGCCAGAACATGGCATTGCTATTAACATTCTGGTCTCTGGAAAACCATTGACAGCGATATGGAAGAATTTTCTGATGCCCAATGAGTTGTTCCCCTAATACACGCCATACGCGTTATATATACGCACCTGTTCCTGTATCAGTTTTTATATAATTTTATTTATAAATCCATATTATAGCTGTTACTCTGGTATTAAAATAATACTTACGTTCTTACAGACAGAGTAATGTCCAAGATTTACATGCCTCACCGCAGTCAATAGGCTTAAAAAAAACTCATACAAAAAAAGTGTTTTTGCCGAGCCTTCCTTTACCACACATCTCCAAAGATATGTTATTTACCAATAAATTATTTTTATTGGACGTTACCCAAATGCGCAAACACGTCTGTAGGGAAATTAAGATGTTATCTCATAATATTTCCAACTAGCTGCATCATTTACGAATTTATATATTAGTTGCGAGAGAGGAGATAGAATGTAGGAGAAATGTAATCAAGAAATTAATTGAGATATTAAATGAAAACACTTTTGTAAAGCAATTTGAAGTTACTAACGGTATATCTACTACCGACAATAGTGTAGTCAAAAGAAACACATAACACAGTAAATTACCCAGGTAAAATTGGGCAGCCAACTAGTTGCCACTTTGCTCACTGGATTATGTATATTTACTATGACCTATTTATTCTTCTAGTATCGATTCAAGAAGAAACATGCTTTCATTGAATATAATGTCTTAGACAAGTGATATTCAATCAACCGGCGTTTTTTTCTATTCTGTGCTATCAACCGATACGTCGTATTCATACTCAAAACTTTCTCACGACATGGCCTTACCTGTCACAACTGAAGCAGACAACACAAAAACAAAAATTTCAACATTCATATCTCTCAAAGTTATACCTTCGCTGTATTCTTCCCAAAATGTCGGCCATCTTACCAAAAAGCGTTTCAATATGAATTGCTAGTAACCCTTCCTCGTTCCCCCTCTTGATAGCACAGCGTCAGAACCCTGCCTACCCATCAACAAGAAACGGGATGATATCTCATTGAATTAAATTTACGCCAACCTTACACTCCTGATGGTATATTTGAAAGTTTATATTCAAGGTAACATTGGTCTTTGTAGGGCTGCCTAAAATTGTCTTTTATTTTTTTGTATTTCTTGTAAACAATCTTCGAAAAGGTCAAATTAGATTTTCTATTAATATTAATACAACTTTGACTATGAGACTATTAAAGGAAGTCTTGCGTCTGGACTTAGTGCCTAAAAGCTGATTGTTTTCTTACTTCTACCTACTACGGACACTTTAATACCATATTGATATACCCAAATCGGCAAACTGCTAAGCATGAGGAGGATCTCTTGCTCACCAGTTTGCCGTGAAGAAACCCAGGAGGCTGAGGACTGCCGAAGGAGGGTAATGTGTTATCTATCTATGTATGTATGTAAGATTGTTTCTATGCAGCGTTCTAGAGACCAAACGCGTTGGCTGATTTTGCTTATTCTTACGTCAATCGATTCGTCTTATCCTTGCAAGACTCACTGGCTACATTAAAATTTCAAAATAAAAAAATACCAGATTTTGGGCGCCATATTGTCGAGGTCCAATATTTTTTTGTGTCCAGGCCCATTGGGGGGTATCAAAATAAATGGTTTTAAGAGATGATTTCAAAAATATATAATACTTCTATGTTTAAATGTAATATTCGTAAAAATAATAACTAAAAAGTTATATTGTTTTATACTTATATAACTTATTATATTATAAAAAGATTATTTAAAAAGATCTGAAAACCCGATTGCTTGAGAAGTGAACTAAAAAGACTTAAACAAGGTGAGAATCATGCTGTGAAGTCGGCGGATACATCTGGTTTTGGTCAGCCAGCTCGCTAATATGTATCCTCTGACTGCACAGATGATTTTCTTCTTGTTTATGTATTTTTAGTTCGCTTCTTAAGCAGTCTGATTTCTTGAATTTTTTAAATAACCTTTTTTGGTTTTTAAATTAGGAATTTCTCAATAGCAGCCAGAAGTCACGATATCGACAGGAATTGAAATTGCAGACACATGAAACTTTTCAACTTACTCGTATCTGTAAAATACAACCCATCGAAAACTCAATGCATGACTTCAAATGCCCAGCGGTGGCAAACACTTTACACCATAGGCAACGCCGCCAGCTATAAAAGTCACCCAAAAAAGTATCTATATCCGACAATTCGAACCATAAAATTGACATCACATGGTGCACCGTTCCCCGTAATACTGAACGTAATTGCCCTCCACACCCCTATAATTGCCTGTTTCATGCTGAAAAATACTAGGCTCTTTCCTCACGAAAATAAAATAAAATATGTTCAGCAACCCTGCACACGCTACCGTATATTTGGGTAACAAACAACAGAGCTGTCTTCTCATATTTAGCCAGCAATATTTCTCCTACCCTTTGTATACGGAACGAAATCTCGAAACAAAATCCCGTCAGATGTAGTGAAACGTCTTCTTGTGAATTACACGGTAATTTAATCTTTGTTTCCCACAAAATAGGGATGATTTTTGTTCGGGTTGGTTTTATAAAAAAGAGTGTAAATGAAATTGGACTTTATACGAGGCGAAGTTGGTTTTAAGTGAAGTGGATGTTGTAAGTAATGTGTTTACGGCAAATTGCAGCGGCTACTTGAAAGTTATAGCAAATCTGTCCAGAATTTGTCAGTGTTAAAGCTCTTTGCTTTATTTTCATTGAGAGCTGTTTAAGTTTTATAAAAGAAAGAGCTCGAATAAAATAAAAACAAATGATTGTTTACTGCATTGCTCACAGAACGGATGGTCCATGTGTTTAAAAGGTTCTGAAATGGCGTACTAGAAGACGCAGTTGAAAGGTCTCCGACAAGGTGGACCGATGACCTGATGAGGGCCGGGGGAGTTCGCTGTATGCAAAAAGAACAGAACCGGTTGTTGTGGCAACGCTTCTATGCCCAAATGTGCACTGAATTTTTGGGCTAAAATGGCGGTGATGCTAAGATACCAATCTTGCTACTTTTTGCCCAAAATTAGGTTCTTTACTACTTTTAGATAGAGTGGTTGTAACTTAACAACTTCTTTGTCCAATGAGTCATGTTTGACTAACGTGAATGTTTAACTATTGTGTCTGTGGATAGTGAACCTGTTAAGAAATAATGGTATAAAAATCACAAGGATAGTTTATCCGTTTTAACATTTTCAAAAATCACAAGTACTATAAAGCTTTCAAACAACTTTAAAAAAGACATAAACCCTGATAAAATAACAGTACTACAACAATTGTACAGTGTCCCTATTAAAAGAAGATTAAGACTTATGACCTACCAATCGCTACAAAATACAAGTGTTTTTATTTTCTACATATTTGGGTGAGAAGCAAAATATTAGCAACAACACATCAAGATTTCCAAGATTTTTCACAGAACTAGTAAAATTTATTGTTTGCACAGATATTTTATTGCAAAAACCGAACCATTAAAAGTTCAGTCATTACGAATTCTTATTGTACGAATATACTTGAGATCTCAGTGATCCGTGTTTCAAGGAATACTAACAGACTTTTATTTTCTACACATCTATCTTCATTAAAAAATACATTTTATAGATGTTTATTTGCTGGTTTTAAAGATTTAACAATTGAGTCGTTGAATTTAAAAAAAAATACGTTTTTTAATGTATTTTGAAACTTTACATATCATAAATTATATTTTCGTTGCAGAAATCTCTTAAATATTTTTTTTCAATGTATTATAAGCAATTGAAAATCGATAAAATTTTAAAAAGAACGAACCTGTCTACAAACGGGCCATGATTGGTCGCCATGTTGGTGACGTCATAACGTTCAAGGAATTTCACGATAATACAGTGTCAACTGCACGTGAATTGACAAAAATATCCGAAAATTAGTGCAAAAATATTATTAAACAACAAATTTTATTTAGTCATGTGTGATAAAGGATTCATAAAGGCTTATATCGATAATATACCCGCCTGATGAACGATTTGGAAGTTTTGAGCATAAATAAAGTAGTCGTAATGAATATTACGCGTTAGTGGACCGGTGTTAGTTATTGTTGTTTACCAGGTACATTTAGAAACATAATTTATTTATTTATTTATTTATTTATTTATTTATTTATTTAATTATTTATTTATTTATTTATTTATTTATTTATTTATTTATTTATTTATTTATTTATTTATAAACGTTACAGACAATGTTACACTAACGGTACATGATATAATTTAGTTTACTGTGGTAGACTGGTGCCTAAGCTAGGCTTTAAGGGCCTGTGTTTCAGGTCACCAGGTTTCCACCCTCTAGCAGTTAGATACATTTCATAATAATATTAAATTAATTTTCCAATTTCAATCACAGGTTGTGTAATATTAATAACTTTTAAAAGTCTGTAGCTCAAAATGGAGTGTACAAAAAAAATAAAAAAACTATATAATTGGGTATAAAAAAAATTCAAAAAGTATTATGATTTGGTACAGTGTTAGTATTGTTAGTAAACATTTTTGTGAGAGCGTGAGTAATTAAATGTGTTTGGTGTGTGGATATGTATGTCTGAGAGTGCGCGTGTGGGGGTGCGTGTGTGGGTGAGGATTTATTAGATAGCATTCGGTATACATTAGGTCACGGTGGTAAGTAGTTTTTCGGTGTCATCATAGTTGAGTCCCAGTAGCCACATGGTAAGCTTCCTTTTGCATTGTCCCTTATTGAGGTTAAATATGGGTTGCATTGTATTGATTTTGTTATACAAAAATCTTCCCAAATAGCAAAAGAAGCGGTTAGAAAAAACAGTCGAAAGGCGAGAGTGAGTGCGAGTTACGGGAATATATCGTCTCTTACCATATGTCATTGAGGGGTGATAGGTGAGTAATGAATGTTGTTTTAGTAGAATGTTCAGGATAAAAAGTTGTCGTACTGTAAGGGTTTTTGATTGCTTGTATAGAAGATCTGTAGGATAACGGTATGGAAGAAAATTAGAGACTTTTAAGATAACTCTCTGGGCTCTTTCGAGTTCAAGGATAGTGGTTTTAAGTGCACCACCCCAAATTGTTATGCAGTAACTTATCAATGACTGAACGAGGGCGAAGCAGACTGATCTCTTAAGTTTGTCGTCAGCCACTTGTCTCAGAGTTTTGAAAACATATATCAATTTACGTAGCCTAGTAATGAGTGAGTCTATATGTTGTTGAAATCTAAGGGTGTTGTCAACTATTACCCCAAGATATTTCACAGATTCAGCTTTAGAGAGGTGGAAACAAGTGCAGGTACCATCGTTCGGAGTTGAGCACGAGTGAACTTTAATGGTGTCTGGCACTGTAGGTAAACTTGATTTTTTGAGAGCAAAGGTAACGTAATGAGTTTTACTCTCATTTAGTGTTAGTACGATACTACGCAGACATTTTGTGACAGTATTAAAGCCCGACTGAGCGTACGAGTACACATCGCGCCAGGAAGACGCACTAAACAGGAGGTTTTTTGTGTTTGTTGTCATAACTTAATCGTTTTTACATAATTATGGGTAGATGATATTGGTGTAAAACTTGTAGCGTTACGTATAGTTCAGAAGAGCTATACGTAAGCCACGTTTATAAAAGTAATTATAAATTTAAATTAAGAAAAAAACCGGCCAAGTGCGTGTCGGGCCACGCGCAGTAATAGGGTTTCGAAGTTGCATAATACTGCGGACTAAAAAGAGGGTTTTGTTGTTGTTACATGAACATTAGAACGGTTTCAGCGGCTCACAATGTCTAAAAACGGGCCCACATAGGATTTTTTAATCAATATTCTCGCGTTGCGACCACTACCTCGCCTGATGGTAAGCGATGATGCAGTCTACGGTGAAGCACGCTTGCCTGGATGTAATCTATTCCCTCTTGACTTAAACTAAATAAGGACTAACTGGTAACTGAAAAAGGAGTTATAAAATCCAACTTCGCAACTGAAGTTAGAAATATACTATTTGAGTACCACCGCGGGTGCGAATTGCAAAAGGAGCCGATACGAGCGCGCGTTAGAGCCTCGGGGAATGGTATAGTTCGTTCCTGGATCCTTGCGTGCACGCTCCTTGTTTATTTCTCTTTCGGAATTAGAAAAAAATCGTATGTATTCACCTCTAATCTCCTCTAATACCGCAGATTAGAGATGAATCCTCTAATCTGCGGTATTCACTATTTCATTCTGGAAAGTTTTACGCTATTCAATTAGTGATGAAGTCGGGTCGAATATTGACTTTATAGAAGGATATCGACAAAAGAAAATAAGTAATTTGCTTGGAAATCGACTCTAATTTGACTTTACTTTACGTTTTAATTACAAAACGTCGAAAATACTTCTGCACTAACACAAAATAGAGTCCACCGCGCGCATGCGCCGTATGGACTACGTTCTGGTACTGCCATCGACTCCAGCCACTCCAATGCGTTATTCGAGCTTAAACATTTTATTTTTGCAGCTTAAAGATTTTATTTTTGTATATTTTTACATGGTTCATAAGCATATATTTACTATTTGTTTTACACAGCTAACAACGTTATTTAAGTAATTTTTCAATGGCATTTGTACAAAAATTTTACTGTGCCAAGTACATTTTATAAGTTGGTCGACTATTACTCGTAAACTTGTAAAGCCTGTTATGATTTAATTTTTGTATATTTTTACATAGTTCGTTAGCATTATATTTACTCTGTTTTACACAGCTATCAACTTTATTTAAGTAATTTTTCAATGGCATTTGTACAAAATTTTTACGGTTACAAGTACATTTTATAAGTTCTCTTTTTTTTTTTTTTTTTTAAAAAAACGTTGCCCCACACTAGGAATTTCTTCCTGTATCGTGGGTGCGTTTACAAACATATAAACTCACATACACAAACATCCAGAGCCGGAACAACTATCTGTAGGTCATACAAATTTTTGTTCCGTGCGGGAATCGAACCCGCGACACGCAGCGCAGCAGTCAATTGCTCAACCACTGCGCCAACCGTGCGCCAAGTTGGTCGACTATTACTCGTAAACTTGTAAAGCCTTGTAATCCGTGATAATTTTCCTTTTAATTTCGTTATATTTACTACTGCCGTGAATTTTTTTACATAGCCAAGAGCAACCATTTCGCTGGCAGGGGGGGGGGGACACTTGACTCTAACATAAATTTGCAACTTAAAGCTTAATTTTACGCAAACGAATCTCTGCATCGAAAAATAGTTTTAACAAACCCATAATATTTTCAAATGGCCTATCCAACGATACCCCACACCATGGGATAGATGAGAAAAAAAAATTACATCCCCACTTTACGTCTATGGGAGGTACACGAAAATTTTTTTTTTTTATTATTATATGTTACCACTTTGTTGGATTTATTAATATGTATATACATGCCAAATTATAGCTTTCTAGTACTTAGACTATGAGCTAAGCTGCGGACGGACAGACGGACAGAGCGAAACTATAAGGGTTCCTTGTTGACTTCGGAACCCTAAAAAGGATATATTTAACAAATTAAGGTCCGGCTTTGCACGACGTGGGCAGCTAAGAAGGTCCGGCTTCTCACGTTGTGGGCAGCTATCCAGGCAGTAGATCGGGCAGGAAGTCGTGGAATGTCCGAGGTAGATAGGTGAGCAGTCACCACAACGGAGAACCAGGCGAACAGATAGGTAGGCTGTAGAGTAGGCAGCAGGACGGATAGGCAGGCACACATATGGATGGTCAAGGCAGCTGAACTAATAGTCAGGCAGTCAATTAGGCAGTAGAGTAGGCTACCACTGGCAGATAGGCGTGTGGAGATCGGGCTGTGGCTTAATATGCCGATCAATCAAGCCCCTTTACTATGAAGCGGTGACCGACGAAGTTTATGAACCAGTAAAATGCACACATTCAAGTTCCACACTTAATAAATTATATTTATTGCACTTCTAAGATTTTATTATATTCACAGGCTGTATATATTATAGTTTTCAAGAGTTTTTTTTAGATACAATAGTACACCTGGTAGTATTCAACAGAAAATGGACTTTCAGCGTTCCGTCCAGATTCCAAACTCCAAAAAAGTAACGCCCGTTTTTCTTCGTTCCGACATGTTTTCTAAATTTTTAATTCAAATATCAATTAAGAAATCATGAACGAATAAAAACGGTTTACATAGGCGCAGTCTGCCGCTGCCCTTATAATGAAAATTATAATGTACAACGAGCTTAAAGAAGGTTGTCCTTGGTATCTTATGTCTATGGTTTAAGAAAATAAAATAGACATATGTCATGTCAATAAAAATTACAGGGTTTAAAATATTCTATGATTTTTACAAATTAGTAGTAAAAATAAGTTTCTGAATTCTTTTCAGGTTGTAAAAGTTTTCACTAATGTAAAGAATACATAAAAATAGGAAACATGAGATGATACAATTTCAAAAGTTATAAAGATGAAATTTATAAAATATATTATAAAACGTAAGTAAACTAAGACATGTGGAATGAACACCACACACTTCGACTTTGGATATCAAAAAATTTCATTAGATACCACTAAACATGATACACATAGACATAACATTTTCGTTAATTCACATTATTTACGTATCGCTTAATAATATTAAACACTAATATCTATATTACATATTTACAAACACTAAAAAGTTTGTAGAACAGAAACGTGAAAATACATTGAGGTATTAATGTACTAATGTGAAAATATTAAGTTGGTAGATTTTCCTTACACTAATTCGTCAGTAATTATCTCTTAAATGCGTCGACCGATTTTCATAATTTAAACGGAAATATTAGTTTTACGCCTATATCTGTCATTTAAGAATAAAATAATGAATATATCTCCATAAACAAAAAATCATGTTTTCAAGTTACGTAATTATACAACAATGTCAACTTTGCTCAAAAATGCCTTTAAAAATTTACTTTTCACAGTCTTTAATGATCAAAGTAAGAAATTAATACGGATCTGACACTAAATTAAAACAAGATAACAACATAATTAACACATTATAATTGGAATCTAGTTAGTCATAGAACATTTCTCAAATTTAGTACAGATTGTAATGGGGATATTTTTGTAGTGTTCGTACAAAATGATTCGAAGCAAGCACGATAACTTTTAAGGTTTGATATTTATGATCAATATATTCGATATTCATCAATATATTGACGATAATAACAAGATTGAATCGGTTAAAAGTCAAAACACTGTATAAGCTATGTGCCACAATGAGTAGAAATGAACGTTGTGACGTCACACGGGCTCGGGTTTGTTCGGAAAACTGTCGGGGTGTTTTCGGTACTGGATTCAAAATAGTTATTTATGCTACAAGAGCGGAACGTAGGTGATTTCCGATGAGTGGATAAATCGACACGAGTCTGAATTCATCATACGTACGTGTATCATACAATATTTTACTATGCACTGTGCGAGAAAATAAAAAAATATATCTGAACCAAGCAAGAAATTCATAAAATGGCGGGCTTATTCCAGCGCGCTCAGCATACCACAGATTAACTAATAGTTCCTCGGCCATATCTACTGCGCATGTGCAAATAGCTGTCACGTCTTAGATAAAGTTCCTATAGATTAAACACTGGCGTGGCCGCACATGGGACAACAATAGTTAGTTCTGGTGTTACAACAAGAACAAGAACACTACAACCCACCATCGCACTGACACTTATTATCTATAAATAACCCGAATTCCTTTTCTCAATTAACACTTATTACCTCGAAATTGCGAACCGGAAGACGTTGCGTTGAAAGGCCTCCCACCAGGTGGACCGATGACCTGGTGAAGGTTGCGGGAATCCGCTGGTTGCGAGACGCACGGGACCGGTCAATGTGGCGACGCTTGGGGGAGGCCTATGTCCAGCAGTGGACGTCTTTCGGCTGATATGATGATGATGATGATGATGATGACCTCGAAATCACAGAAAGAAATCAAACAAAACCGAGTTTATTTGTCAAACCTGTCATTATATTAGAGTTTGACAAACAACAGAAACCGGCCATGGTGACAAGGACAAAAAATAATCTTTTGTCCTTATTATTTACATGGAGCTGCCAATTAGCCATCTCGCTCGATCAATCAAGCTCATTTTAAGGCTTAATCTATAGGTACTTTATCTAAGTGTCACGTCGTAACGCAAAAAGGCACGAGCAAAATATACGTTCTGCTAAACATATTTAACGAATATTTAAAATTAATTTATTGATCAAAATCTAGAGTAATTAAAAACGCCTTTAATGAAGTATTAGTTTTATTTTACCTTTTTTATTAATGTTATTCTGTACTTAACTAATTTGTAAAACTTTTCTCAAATAATAAAAACTCTATGCGTCGGCGTCGGGCTGACGTTGGAGTAAAAAATTAAGAAAATACAGAAAAGTAAAAAGCACTAGTTAAAAAAAGTGACACTTTCCGCACAGTTTGGTTGCTTGGAAAACGCTCTTTTCGAGGACATGCATTGTAAAAATATTTTCGATTGGATTTTACTTTGTAATTACAATGAAAAAAAAAACTAAAAATAGTTTGGTATGAAAACTTATATATGATCTTCCCATTTCTTACAAAAAAAATGGTTCAACAAACCAATTGGAAAGATTTGAAAGACCAATTTATATGCCATGATGGTCACAATATCTTGTTTTAATATTTTTTTTTATTTTACTGAAACTGGTAGTCGTATGGACTACCGTAAAATAAAAGAAAGTGTATAGTACATAATTAAAGACAAACAGCTTGTATCCGAGCTGTAGGAAAGATATAGGCTGATTAGTGATTATGTTATGCTAGAGTATGCTTAGGATAATTCATAATAGTTTTATCTCAATATTCAAAGTCAATGTCTTAACATTAAGGTCATCATCTTCCTGCCCTTTTTCTATAATACTTGGGGTCGCCACACCACGTTTTATTTTTCTATTCCAACCTGTCCCCCGTTACGCTATCAGTGACCCTCTTTTCTTTTATATCATCAACAGCGTCATCATCATCAGCTTTTTTAATGTTCCTGCTGCTGGGACAGGCCTCCTCTCTGTGAGAGAGGGAATGAACCTTAATCCACCACGCGGGCCCAGTGCGGTTTGGTAAATGTTACATTGTCTCAGAATTTTGGTTATAGGACATGCCGGTTTCCTCACGATGTTTTCCTTCACCATTTCAGAGCACTGGTGATGAAATAATTTGAACAAAATTAAGCGCCTGCATGGATTCAAACCCACGACCTACGAGGCGTAAATCGAAGCCGTTACCACTGGGCAACATCTGCCTGCCTTTTATATCACTCCTCACCAAATATCCATCCTTTACTTGGCCTTCTCCTCCTTCTCCATCCATCCACGTTTATATTCTTTACTATTTTTGTAACATACGTTTTATCTCTCCTCATCACTTTACCATACAAGGACAAACGATTTTCTCTCGTATTAATATTAAGGTTTTTACTCTTTTTATTTATAAAAACTGGATTACCAAACCCAATCTCAAATCCGATTCCCGTCAATCCTAACCCGAACAAACTCCCCAAAAAAAGCAAATTAAAGAAAACACTCAAATAAAAAGCATCCTTCCAAATCCATTTCGGAATCTTAATATTTATCAAACCCATACTTTGCGGTACCATACACAAAATAATAATGTTCTAAATTAGTATTAAGATTTTTACTAAACAAGCTTTTTGTACTGAAAGGTAATGTAATATCACTCGGTAATGTGAATGAACCCTAATACGACGGTGCTATGTTGTTTGAGGAATTGCTATGGCCACCTGGCTCTATCATGACATCAGTTCCATATTGCCATATTATTTCAATGATTCCAAAATTACATAAGTACACCAATTTTCAGCTTAATTGGATGCTTAGTTTAGTTGGCGGACACACAAACGAAAACAAGGTAAAATATACAAGTTATCTATATAAAAGAGAAAATATGTATGTATGTTCCTTATTATTATAGACTCCAAAACGGATGGACCGATTTCAAAAATTCTTTCACCGTTGGGAAGCTACACTATCCCCGGGTGACATAGGCTTCTTTTTATCCCTGTATTCCCACAGGAACGGGAAATACGTGGGTGAAACTGCGAGGCATCTGCTAGTTCATAATAAAAACTGGATTAGCAAACATAATCTCAAACCCGAATCAGATCAATCCTTACCCAAATTTTACTTACAAAAAAAAACAAATTAAAGAAGACACACAAATAAAAAGTATCATTCCAAATCCATTTTGGAATCTAAATATTTATCAAACCCATACTTCGCGGTATGATACACAAATAATGTTGCCTATTTATATCGAATCTTGTCATTTACGTAGATAAATAAATAACATTACGCAGCTCAGTGGAGCTGAAAATTGCTGTGTATACAGCGTCCCTAGCGGTTTCATTTGCAAAATAATCTTTTCGGTCGCTGGTGTACTGTACCTATGTATGGTTGGGTGTGTCTGTCTAAGAACACAGAATGTGTTTTGATAAAAAAGGGTTTTTGTGTTTAGATGTGAGGTTTGCGGTCTGTTATCAGGTGTAAGTGTTTTTTTTTTGGTAATATTTCTAGTTTCGCTGGCATGACGATCCGGACTCGTTAAAAAACAAAAGACAATACAATACTAAAGGCCCCCACCCACGTGAACCGAATTGGATGCAATGAACGAACTCAGTAATAATAGGATATCAACAATCGGATCAGCGGATTGATTTCATTACAATTAACTGAACAAAAATTAAGAAATGAGGCCGTAAAATGAAAGTATCGTAAAAGAGATGTGGTACACCAGACATTTTCTTACATAAAGGTTTAACGCCTGATTCGTTAGTCTGTTAAACTTCTGGGTGTGAACCCCAAGTCAGGCAGAGCATTAGAGAAATAGAAGTAGAAAATACTCTAGACAGACATAACAAGGCCACAGCAACAATCACAGAGTTTAAGATAAGACTAGAAGAAAACATAATAAATAGAATTGCGCTGAGCATGCCTATCCCGAAAGGGTTACCAACTAAGGGTTATCGGATTTCCTTAGATATCTCAGTAATATTCTAGAATTTTTCATAGTTACACTATGTGTCTTATTATTGAAGTCTATACTGATGAAATTTCTTTAGTCACACGTTGCCTTTCACCAAGTAACAATCAACTCCTCTAAAGATAAACATCGTTAGATACAACTGTAGTTTACTTTTAAAAACACCTTCATATTTTTGCTTAGCCCGTTAAACAATGGAGTCTAACCCTCAGTCGCTAACGAACCTTAACAAAATACAGCTGCAACGAAAACTGAAACGATAATTTACATCGATTATACAGCAGTAGCATCCACATAACAAAATGGGTGCCGAAGCACCACTCCTTACCACAGGCTGCCAAAACTTGAAATAAATGTGTACTACAAACCAAATATTATGATATTTCAACCGTTCCAAACCATTAAATTCTGTGGTCTAAATTGGAGCTTCTAAGTAGTAGGTTCCGGGGTGCACTTTTCTTCATCAGTCCAGACTTTTTTGCCCCTCTGTTGACATGTTTACTGAAATGCCGATTTTATATTTTATGTTATTTTATTTGAATTGTAAGTGACAGTGCTGTTGGTGTGCTTATTATAAATAAATTAATAAAAATAAAGACCCCACGCACGCACAGCACGGCACGTAGGCACGTAAATCGGTATTCACTAATATAGTTATAATGAAATGGTCTACGTTTATCCAACTATGAGCAATATAGTTAGAGCATATTAAGATAATGAATTTTATTATTGAATATTTAACATGAAATGAATACAAACAGAATGAAAAATGTTAATTATATTATTAATTCTGTAAACGAATTATTACTTTGCAAGTGATACTTGCGAAGTCATAAATTGAGATATATTGACCCACCTCAACAATAAAAAGTTGTCTATCCACTCATGTGTTAGTTTCTAAATCCGTTTGTTCAAAGTGAACTTTTTGTTTCAACATTATCTCGTGGCAATAACATCAACCATTGATTTATGAAGCATCTTTTTTTCTAGCTAGCGCCGGCTTGTCAATCAGTATAATTAAAGAATGGAAACGAAAAATTGATGGATGATTATGAAACTAAATATTTGTTATAGGATCCTTGTTAGGTGATTTTCTTTTGTTCTATTTGATCTGAAATTGATTCTTACGTAGGTTTATGAATTTATAAGTATTTATCATTGGTTTTTTATTATTATTTGTGGGCTCGCGTTAGACCATTATCTCAATGATGGTAAGCAGTAACGTCGTTAACGGTGAAACACGCTTGCCGTGAAGTAACCTATTCACACTTGACTTAAAAACCCTGGGAGTTGTAGCTATCAGGAAACACAAACTCCGGCAGGGAATTCCAGTCCCTTATATAGGAAGAAATAAATATTCTACATCGCTACGTCCAGTTTGTATATATTTTGTGTGACTTGGCCGGTAGTGGGTATAAATGATTAATTTGAAAAGTTCTCTCTAAGGTTAGAAATACTATATTAGTTTCTATTTATAATCATTTGGAATTATATATCAAATCGTAGAAATTATTTGTGAATACTAGGTAAGGATGATTCATTACAATTCTTCCCTTTTTACAAACTTTTATTTAACTTGCAATGTATGTATGTAAGTGTGTTTGGGTCAAATCTTGCAACTGAATTTTAAAGCAGTTTTCTCCACCGATAAAGATGAAAATTTGCATACACGTTTATTTTGGATGACAATGCAATAGCTAAGTGATGTTATTGTAAATCCAATATGGCGGACGGCCCAAGATTGCGGACTAGTTATTTTTTGTGCACTGCAATGATATGGGTATCAAATGAAAAACCCTTTCACGCCCTTCTGAGAAGAATACGAAAAAGCTTGTTTTATAAAGATTTTTAAATAAATATTTTTTTTATTTATCATTCTCTTCATATCGCAATTTTAGTTATTTTAAACATCTGTTAATTGTCATCTCACCAACCACTCTATTTCAAGCCAAATCATCTCTCATACAATCCATCTATTACAGTAACTGTTCTCCCCGTTTACAAGATTTGAAACCAAACTAGCCTCGGACTTGGATAACCATTTGCAAATGAGGTAATTTATAAGCAACCTCGCGAGTCTACCAGTCAGATTAGACAGTATTCAAACCATGACGCTTGAAAAGCATCTACTTAATTTGAGTCTACTTTGTTTAAACGTGCCTAGACTTAGCCTTGTTTTGTAATGTCTTAGACTATTACGATTTGCCTCATTTCTAAGCAGCTTAGTGACTACGATCAAAACAATCATTAAAATTGTCAGTAAATCTAGCAAAGACCTTCAAGTGTCGCCAAATCTTGCCCAAATCTCAATTTATTTGAATTTGACGCAGCGAGACGTCTTTTTCTTCCATACTAATCTCTTAGCCATCACATCCTCTCAATGCACTCCATCCTCCTTCCTAGCCATTTACCATCTTTCCCGCAATTCATCCATAGTTTATATGGTTCTTTTCGATCTTACAATCATAAATAAGTAATTCAAAGTCATATATCCTATTTTTATTCTCTTCCTATCCTTTCCCCCAACCATGTTGAGGTCAGTTTCAGTCTAACCAGATTCAGCTGGATACCAATATTAAACATGGAGCGACTACTTATTTGAGCTCCAGAGCTCCACAATCCAAGAACTGAGACTGGTGTAAGATTTCCTAGCTTCTGACTACCCGTAACGACTGTCAAAGATCTTCAAATGACAGTTGGGACCAAAGGGTTAACGTTAAAAGCTGCCAAATAAGCAAACCTTATTCAGATCCTGCCGCTTCAACTAAAGGCTCTACCAAAACCAATTAAACATCATCACTATTCAACACTAAATCTGCCAATCACAGCTCTATCCACTATACATTTATACATACAAATAAATTATTTAAATGTTTGTTTGTAATGTCAGAATAACAGCTTTATACTAAATGCATAGAGCAGTGATGACCCAGTGGTAACGGCCGCGACTTACAAGTTGTAGGTCGTAGGTTCGAACCCAGGCAGGTGCTTTACTCGTATAAATTATTTCATCACCACTGCTCTCAAAACGGCATGTCCCAGAACCAAAAAATCGAAGACGTGACATCCACCAACTCGCACTGGGCCCGCGAGGTGGATTAAAGCCCATTCCCTATCACAGAGAGGAGGCCTGTGTCCCAGCAGTGGGAACATTAATAGGCTGATGATGATAATTATACTAAATGCATACGAAATGGTACTTTTTTTTTGTCTTTGTGGCTGTCTGTTTGTTCCGGCTAATCTCCGAGACAGCTGGACCAGTTTTGACGCGTCTTTCACAGGCATATGGCTGATACTCTAAGTAGTAGCTAAAGTAACTTTTATTTTAGAAAAAGGATAAGGACTTTGCGTAAAAAATATTACCTTTTTTTTAGTGTTACGCGTTTAACGCGGACGAAACCGCGAGCTATAGCTAGTTCAATACTAAATCTGCCAATCACTTACAGCTCTGCCCACCTACATAAATACATGCAAAAGCTACATAAACACAGTTCCCGTTACAGTTAGTGTACTGCATATTTTATAAGTTCATCCATCTGCTCAAACGGAATACTAAATGTTGGTAGCAGTTGCTAAAGTGATATTTGAAAGCCATTCCGGATTTCATATGTTTGAATTTGAAAATGTTAATGTAAATGTGTGCTTTTGAGAGCTTTAATGGAGTTTGTTAGTGTTTTTAATCAGTAAATTAGGTTGTTAATGCAGAGTTATTTAAAGCAAAAAAAATTTTTTTACATAATATATCTGAAAGCACAAAAAGAAGTCTGAAGAAGACCAAGTCTGATAAATCTTCTCTGTATAAGAAGAGGCTTTTGCCTAGCAATGCTAAAATACAAGCTATTATTGTTGTTATAATTTAAGAAACAGCAAAGTCTTGAACACTCTCTATAACAATCAATATTTTAAACCTTACTATTTTGATATTAACCTAAGACATTTAAAATGATCTCATAACTAGATTTTTCCAACGGCTTCACCCGCGTGAAACACGAAAATAACACCACCCGATCATACTAAAATATCATAATAAAAAGTATATTTTGTTTGAATTTAGGCCATGGTCTACCAATGTGCCGGGTATAAAAAAAAAGACGTGTGGCACTCGGGGACTGCCGCGGTAAAGCTATTGCATAGCATTTTGTATCAACTTATGCAATTATACTTTTTTTTATTTATTTATTTTATTCATGCAGTATTGCTTTTTCTTTGATATTAATTCAAGTTACACTTTTTGAGCGTGGTGATTGATATGAAAACAAATTTTTCTATTATTAAATAAATAAAAATAGTTAATATTGTTTATTAAACGAAAATATCTAGGTATAAATAATAGGTATAAATAATTAGGTATAAATAGTGTAATGACACACCAAAACAATATTTATTTATAAAAAAATAACAATATTAAGAAGTGATTATCGAATTTCGCGCGATGTACATTTATATAGATATAATATCATATTACTTTCTCTGCGCGGCATTCATGTGCATTATCTATACACCAAAAACAAGTTTCGTAGAGTCGTACAATACGACTAATCGCACACAACGCCGTGTCGAAGACTGCCGAACTGAAACGACGTTAGACGATGCACGGCCTTCAAGCCACACCTTCTTGCCCGTCGGAGTGGGGAGCGTGAGGTTTTTTTTCGTTACGGAATTTCTGGATTCGGTCCCTGCGCTCAAGGCCCGCGATAGAAGCTATGCAATAGCTTAAAAATCTTTGCAAAATCCGTTCTACGTCTGATTGATTATAAAATATACAGTCTTTTACATTATAACACCAAAAGGATTAGGATTATTTATGAGACTGCCAGCTCCTTTTCAGGAACCACGATGAACTGTGGTGTGAAACTTAAACACAGGACTTCCTTTTTTTTCTTCACAATGGTTCGTAAACTACACGCTTGTAGTTCAGTTTGAGTAGCAAAACCTCTTAGATTACGTAACTTTAAGTTTATATTTGCGGTATCCTGTTTCTGTTGCTTATTACCTTTTGGATGATCCGAAGGACACATGTATAATCGAGTGACTTCAATCTTTTGGTTTCATCATCATCATTCTCCATTTCTGATCCCAATTAAGGGATGAGTTATGCTAGACCCGTCCCGGTCAGACGCCTCGGACGCCGCACGGTATAGCATAAACAGCATCATATTATAAAATGTTCGTGAAATTTTGAATCCATGCCTCGGCCGTGCCTCACACGGAGCACGGCCCACACCCGCCACGGCCTAGCATAATTCATCCTTTATATGGGGTCAGTGCAACATGTTTTATTCTTCCATTATTCTCCAGTAGTCGTTATATGTGTACTCACGCTCTTTCTTGCCTATCGTTTTGCACACAACTATTTATCTTTTCTTTATCCATCCTTTTATTACAAATCCAAGCAAGTGCTAATATGACTTTTTATATTTATAATTATGTACTGTATGTATAATTTAAGTTTATGCCCTTTCATTCTGACATCTCAACAGTATTCATTAAATGATTTACGTCGTCGAGGATTTTTGAACATATGAAGCAATGAATGAAAGCAAAGCGCACGTAACGTTTTTTTGACCTTACACACCTTACAGATAATATAATACTAGCATACAGATGCCTCATCACATTCAAAGAAACCGTGCCGACGTAACTAGCGTTTTTCGTCTGATTAAACTGATTATTTTTCTAAGAATATCGATCGCGTTCGGTTCCGTTCCACGGTTATAGATGGCATTATCAACGACTTGCAAGTAAAACAGATTACTCGGTTCCTGAATAGTAATTTTTGCACGTTTTTACAGTTTCATTGTATCAAAATATATTATTTATTTTTTTTTTTAAATCGAGTGTGTGCATCAGAAATTTAAAACCGCGCCATCTATTGGAATCAATTTTTAATGATCAACTAAAATAATATTTGAAATGTGAATTAAGAGCACGATATTCCTTAATTTTATGCTTAGAAGAGTATTAATAGTTAAACAAGTATATACATTTTTTCTGATCGTCTCCAGAAAATCTTAATATTTCACAAAACTCAATAACAAATCGAAGCTTATCACGCTATCTAGTGCAATTTATTTGAATCAAATTTTCTGTCTTCGCGTTGGGTGCCCGTGACGTTACGCAATTAAGTGGCTGGACTTAGTAAATACAAGTTTGAAATCTTCAACTCGTCTTGAACAAAGGTAGTGATTAATGGTCATGCCGCTTCATTATGAGATTAAGCCTTAGGTCTGCAGTGAAACAGTATCATTATTATACTCACTACAACAGCACCTCTCCCAAAACTCATACCCACAGTTCCCTCTTCAAAACAGCTAACTCCATTTACTTCAAAATTACTTTCAACATCATTTACCTCCCCAACAAAGAAGAACCTACCTACACCATTATCCCCATAAAACACGAAACACATTGTACTCCCAAAAAACACGGGTAAAACTCCATTCTAAGCTAAATAAAACAACTTTTTATATTCCGAAAACACTTTAACTTCTAAAGTACTGTTGCCAAACTTGGCTGTCAAAATAGGTGTTCATATAATGAGGCTCTGACCGGGGTACAGTCAACGTCAGATATATAGGAGCGCGCTATATACCCAAATTATTTTATACACCAAACTAAAGTATTCGAAATGGTGTTAGCAATTATCGTGACGCAGCATTGAAAGGTTTCCCACAAGGTTGACCGATTAGCCACGGGAATCTATTGGATGCAAGAAGCACAGAACCAAACAGATGTGAACATCTTTCGTTAAGAATGGTGGATATATTGTTACCATCCTATACGTCAATATCATCTTAACACTTATTTACCGAAAACTTGTAACCAACTTTTTCTATCTTTCAGTTTGTTTCCAATATATGCGCTCAGCTGTTATAATTGAAACACTAGGTACTCACAAAAATATAATAATTTTTTAAGCATATATGATATAGTTAATTTGAATAATAATGGGAAACCCGAATTGCTCAGCTACTTTTTCTGTATACCAACTTTTAATTTGCTTTGAATAATATGTGCTTAGTTGTTATAATTGAAGCTCTAGGTGCTCGTAAAAATCTGAAAACTTTTGTTACATAGCTAATATAATCACTTTAAATAATTATATAGCACTACGTGGACACCCGAATGGCTCAGCTACTTTCAATGCTGACTGTACGTATACTGTATATTAAAACTTTTCTTGTTATACCTGCATTGTGTAAACAGTCCGTTGTAGGTGGAAGTTTGAGAACCTGGTTGGATGAGGGGTCAACGGCATGAGTATGTATTATGTAAGCACCAGGGTTCCATTAAAATAAATTGTTTTACGTCGAAAGTAACTCACGTTTGTCCACTATCATACCTGCAATAATATGGTAGACGATAGAGCACGCCTATCTAAAAATATTTACTCTTAACTTGAAAGCCTCCATATTATAACTGGAAGCAGACACCGATAGAGAATTCAGTTGGAATTTCTGAAGGTGTTTCTCTAACAAGTGCCTTTTTACCCGACTGCCGTATATCCTCCGACTGCACAACATAAATTTCTCCTTGTTTAAGTCTTTTTAGTTCGCTTTTAAAGCAGTCGGGTTTTTAGATGTTTTTAATTAACTTTTTTTTTAAGATAGTTGTTGACTTGAGCAAAGATTACTAACTTTTTAACGTAAAGAAGCGTCAGTCACCGCCCCCCGCCAATGTATCGTCACCTGCGACTAGGCAGTCAACCAGCCAGGAAATTTAATAGTTCACGCACACATTTGCACGTGTGCACACATAATGCGTACTTTATGCGTTTAACGCAGTAATAGAAGGCTATTCTGCGCGTACGGTCGTATGGAGTGTCGAGGTGCCTGACCTGAGTCTTCTTAGCTTAATAGTATGTGTCTGTCATGCACAAATATCCAAAGGTACCCATAGAATAATTTTCCAAATTATATAGCGTTGATTCCTACGTGAGAATTTAACTTAAATAACCAGATTTTTCGACTTACTGATCGAAGGCTATAATGTCTTCCAAACTAAGTAGTTCTAAACCTCTTACAATGATTCGAATTACACTAAATCCCATCAAAAGCCCTTATTAATCATCAAACGAAACAATTTCTTAGCTCACTCTTCTCCATTTCAATTTTCAGTTTACTTCATTCAAAAAATGCTTTTACGTTTATATTTCAAATAACATTTAGGTCACGAAAAGTTAAAGATACATTTTTGTTGAAACATTTTGTTCAGTGGTTGGAAACTTCGGCGAAATTCTTCCGCACGTCTTGTTATGAACCACGAAGTAGACCTGACAGAAGGCTATCTCCAAACTCATACAACGAGCGAAAACAGACGCACACACACATAGACGTGTACGTTTCGCGATCTTGAAGAAATAATCCTTGAATATTGACGCCGAGTTACCAGCCAGTCGGTTTATTATCAATTCCATTTCATACACCCCGTATGCTATAAATTTGCACAAATTAATTCCACCTAGTCCGTTCCATTAACGGACTACAAGACGTGAGGCGATGTGCCATCGGTACATGGGGGATATCCCACCCATACGCACTAAGCGTTTTGGGATGTTTTTCTTTCATTGTGCGTACAGCTAAGTAGTGGAATTCCCTGCTGGAGTGTGTTACTTCTACGCAAGCGTGCTCTATCGCTTACCATCAGATGAGATAGACAAATGCCAATGCAAGCGCACACGAGTAATATGTGAAGCGTGTCTGTGTGCGTATAATTTCGTTCCTTGTAAGAATTTAAACTTCTGTAGGTACTATTCTGTGTCCTAACGTATTTGGTAGGAAAAACCCGGTGGAGATAATGTGGAAACGATTTTCAACAACACCTACTGGTTTTTACTCTTTTTACCTGGATGCACTGATGAAGATGGTTTTAAAAGTATCTCTGCGTACAGATGTGTGGATTCAGGAAAGCTCTTAAACTTAATGGACTTATGATTTTTTTTTTTTTATTGGGACAAACCCACCGCACTATTCCCAAACCACTGCAACTCCTGAAAGCCAGAATCAACAGTGGCGACCACCAGAAAAGCGCCGAGGCAATGAAGCTCGACGAAGTCCCGGAGAATGAATTTAACTGTCTTGGATCCCGCAACGAAATTAATCAGAAAAGAATAACGGAGGAGTAGGAAAAAACATAAATTTCCACTTCCCTCCATATCAAGCAGGAGACAGAACAAACAAGGCCACTAGGCACAAAGGGTCGTTTACAACTGGGATAAGCCCAGTTGCCTAGCACCACGGATAAAAATAAGAATTAATAATTAATGGGTCCTAACATAATTGTGAGCTGCTATGTTTGATTCCAATAATAGGTTTGGGGGTATGTGGAACAGGGTGTAAAGTCCCACAAACCTCCATAGAAAAGGGAGGATCCTCCGACCAGACGGGTGTTGTGTCTGGTCCGGGCAACTGCCCAACGGTTATCGTCGGACTGTTGTATACGTTCAAATCGTGCCGCAAACTTTGCTTGCGCGATGTAGGATTTGTGTGACGTCATGTCATTACTTTGTAAGTGGCGGTGTCGGTGCCGCTACATCACTCCCCTCCGGAGACCGGAGGTCGATAGCAGGTTGAGTCATCCGTACATCTTGTGATGCGTGCCTGGCCAGTGGAAGATTGGTTCCCGTGAGTCGGAACCGGAAGACGCAGAGTTCGCGGTGAGTCGGAACTGTATGCGGTTGTGCCCCAGTGAGTCGGGGTGATGAAATCCCAGTGAGTCGGGATAGTTTTGCTGGCTCCAGTAGTCGGAGCGGTGATGATGTATCCCAGTGAGTCGGGACAGTGCTGCTGGCTCCAGTGGGTCGGAGCGGTGATGAAAGAAGCTGAGGGTGATGACCAGGTATGCGCGTCCGCTGCATGCTGGTGGTCAGGATACCCCCGTAGATGCCGTGGGTACTGGCTGGCTGTGTGACTCGCTGCTCGAAAGCTTGAGGAAGTGATGATGACGTCACGATGAAGTAGCTCTGCACGAAGGCTGCGCTGATGTTCATGTTCGAGGGTCACCAGTTTGGGGGGAGGTGGAACAGGGTGTAAAGTCCCACAAACCTCCATAGAAAAGGGAGGATCCTCCGACCAGACGGGTGTTGTGTCTGGTCCGGGCAACTGCCCAACGGTTATCGTCGGACTGTTGTATACGTTCAAATCGTGCCGCAAACTTTGCTTGCGCGATGTAGGATTTGTGTGACGTCATGTCATTACTTTGTAAGTGGCGGTGTCGGTGCCGCTACATAGGTATGGCAAAAACGCTTGAACGCACGGAAATTTGTTCTAGTTTCCACAAGGTCCGTATAGTAAACAACTCCTGAGGTAGCCTCTACATTATTCAACATAATATTACGTTCATTCTGCCAAAGAATACACTCCCATAAGATATGATGTGCAGATTGTACATATTCGCAGTCAGATGTAGAACACTGACATAAAGGCGAGGCAACGAGCTTGAAGGAAAACAATTTACTTTTAAAGTTACCATGCCCTGTGAGAAATTGAGCAACACAGTGATCCACCTCCAGCCACGTCCTGGCCAGCCGAACGCGAACGGATGGAAAGAATTGGTGGAGATGTCGGCCCTTGATGGAATTATCCCACCTACATTGCCATTCGGATAAAAGTTCCTCCCAGACGTCAATAGGTGGTTTAAATAATCTAGAGATTTTCTCACGGTCACTCCGCGTTAAAAAGTTCGCGTCCGTGGTCTCTCGTGCGGAATAGTACATTGCAGCACGTCGCTGCACTTCAAGGTCGACCGGAAGTACGCCAGCAAGTACCGGTAAGGCCTCAGTACTAACCGTCCTGTACGCTTTGCATAAGAATATCAAAGCCAAACGCTGGCTCTGAAGCAACTTACGTCGCACCGCCCCTATGGTGGCCCTATCAGCCCAAACTGGCACCCCGTAGCAAATACAACCCAAGTAAGTAGCCCCATAAATAGTTTTTAAAGTTAAAAAAGACAGACCCCACGTAGATTTAGATATTCTCGTTAAGGCATAGAAATTTTTTTTTGCTTTTTCACCGACTATTTTAATATGATCTATAAATGCAAAATTCCTCTCTAACACGAGACCAAGATAGCACACGGAGTGCTTCCTTTTTACGGGAACGTTATTAAATTTAATAGTAGGACACGATTTAAGATTACCCTTCAAAATGAGTTGATAAGTTTTGTGCGGAGCAAAGGTCAGGCGGTTTCGATCGCCCCACTGAGATACCAATCGTAGGCAAGTGTCAGCCAAGTTCTCGAGTCCAGCTCGAGTACTTGATTGAATGAGCAGAAGAGCGTCGTCCGCGTAACCGGTTAATGAACAGCCGCTTGGAAGAGGAATCGCGAGGAAATCATCAAAGCCTAAATTCCATAAAGGCGGACCAATAACCGAACCCTGAGGACATCCCATGGTGAGAGACTTCGACATGGAATGATGGCCGAGTTTGAGCTTCGCGGAACCATTCAAAAAGTAAGAGTAAACTAGATTATATATATTTCTATAGCAGCCCCGAATTTTCATTTTAAGTAGTAGCATTGGCCACCATGCGTTATCAAAAGCCCCAGAAATATCTAGGAAAATCCCAATTACGTACTTATGTTCAGATGTATTAACTATTTGCCTAACAGTAAGGGCCGCATCTATGGTAGATTTTCCAGTAGTGAAACCGAATTGATTGTTATGAAATTTTGGTCCGTCTGGTAGCAAACGTGTAACGATAAGGCGCTCCAGGAGTTTTCCCAAAGATGGAAGTAATGTTATGGGCCGGTACGACTTAGGGTCGTCCGGGGGCTTGTCGCCATTTTTCGGGATGATTCGTATAAATCCGCGTCGCCATATACGAGGAAAAACGCCCTCCGCAATACAACGGTTGTAAACGGTCAAAATCGCATCAGCGGCTGTTTTACACGCTTCTATAATCATCCGATTAGATATTTTATCTTCACCCGATGACTTGTTGAGTGGTAACCTCTTGACAACGTTTATAAATTCGTCAGTGGATGGAAGGTCTGACGCTGGTGATTCAGGTGGTACAGCTGCCCACGCTCTGATCTGTTGATGGTAGTCGTTGTCATTAGCAAGTAAGTCATCAGGTATAAGAGTATTCAGCAAAACTTCAGTTGTTTCCTCAATACTGGTGGTGTGTTTATTATTTACTTTTATGTTCTGAACAAACGCGAGGTCGACTGATCGATTGGCTTTAAACTCATGATATAAAGAAGACCACGGACCTTCTTTATCTAATTTATCTACTATTTTACGCAATAAATTACCCTTAGATTTTTCCACCGAAGCTCTGTAGCGGGACCTGCCAACTCTAAACGTATTTAACGCAATGGAAAGAGGGTCACCGGTGACCTTACGTTTTTAAGCTTGTTAAGATGTTTACGCGCTCGGCGATAACTTTTACGCTGTTCAGTTAGGTAGTCACACCACCAATCACATCTACGTATATTGATCACAGATCCACGACCAATGGCAATGTCAGCACAGTAAGTGAAGGTGTCTGACATAATTTCAGCACTTTCTTCAGCTGACAGCCCAACACGAGTGAAGTCTTTGGCGTGACACGCAAGAAGCGAGCTAAAGAATTCCCAATTAGCACCCTTACATTTATACCTAAAGTTACCAATGACATGTGACGTACCCTGAGTAAAAACCGGAACAAATTCGTACACGATCAAACGATGATCACTACAAGACGCGTCCGGTAGGACACGCCACCTATCCAAGCGTACGTCTGCACTAGAAAGTGTGACGTCAATACAAGATTCGCCCATTTGGCTGCAAAAAGTTGGTGGTGCGTCAGGGGTATTATGAATAGTCAGATTCATTTCAGCAATGAAATCTTCAACAGCGCAGCGTCGTTCATAATCCGTAGACCGAACTTTGCCATACCATAGACTCGAAGACGCATTAACATCAGCGCCAACGATAACTTTGCAGCCCGCGAGCGACTGCAAGACATGACGGAGGTTATGTATATGAGGAGCAACAGGGTCTGAATATTGAAAGTAGCAGCTCACAACGTAAACTTTAAAAGAAGACGATGAGACCTCCGCAACGGCACAATGGGGTGTCATAAGGTTACGTAAAGACGTTACTGTGAAGTTAGAAGAATGCGCCACGTAAATTCCAGCTCGTGCTTTGCCATCCAACTGTACTACTTTGTGACGTAACCGCACGTTTTGATATTGTTCTTGAACGAGCACTATATCTAAGTTATAATCGATAATTAGTTTGTCCAGTTCAGAAGTCGCCACCCTATCGTTGTGGAGATTTAATTGTCCTATGGTTAATCTATCCATTTTCTTAGTAATTGGTGTTGAGGATCAGTTGTTCGAGCTTAAGTTTATAAGTAGCACACCCAGGTGACCCACAGCGATGGTCAGATGGTTTCTTTGATCGTTTGCACGCTACGCAAGACGGTGTATAATTTAAATGGGAATAAATATAATGACCACCAAAAAAAACTTTGTGACGATAACCCCTAACCACCAAATCTAGTAATATACTGACAAAAATAGTAAATGATCACCAAATTTAGTAAATTGATCACCAAATTTTAATAGCAAATTATTGCGCTATTTAATGTTGTAAAATAGGTTAGGTTAGGTTAGAACTGTGACCAACCGCGCGCGAGCCGAGCGAGCAAAGCGAGCGGTGCCGCGGCAGCGGCCGGCGAGCGCTACTTCCAAGTTGCTCCCAGAAATTTTATAATCTTTTTGGTCATTGGTTTAATTTTGGTGATCATTTACTACTTTTGGTGATCATTTACTACTTTTGGGTTAACAATGATTTATTTGGAGTCATTTTGCCTAAACAGGATAGCGAGATGTTAAAACTTTGGTTATAATTTTACAATAAGATGCGGGTTTAATTTTGGTGATCATTTACTATTTTTGTCTGTTATATGTTACTATATCTGGTGGTAAGTTAAACATAAGCCAATTTAAATTATCCTTATGCGGGCAGTCTTTGGTTTCATGTGCCTCAGAGCAATTAGCGCAGGTAGGTGATTTAATAGTGCAGTGTTTCTTAACATGACCGAACTGTTGACAATGTGCACATCGTACTACGTCGACATCATCAATGAAACGGCAAGTCGCCCAATCAATAAACAATTTATCTTTAGTCGAGACTAAATGTTTCCGGACCGCGGACTCGAGTTCTATGCCTATCCATTTCCGACCGTTGTCTAGCGAACGCCTACGTATAATTTTTGTTGATTTAATAAAGTCGTCTTCTTTTAATGGCAACTCGTCTTTAATGTTTTGACAGTACAACGCATGCAAAAAGGCACTGTCCTCCATTGACGATGGGACGTCTTTGACTAAAATACGAGGCCTACGGCCTTTTGGTTTCTCAAGTCGCAAGCCAGCGGACCTAATGGCATCGACCGATTGTATTTTTTTTATTTGATTATCATTAGCGACACGTAACACGACACCAGACTTCGCAGCTTTCTTGACACCTACAATTTGAAAACCGTCACTAGGATTTATTGCTTTCATGAGCGCTTGTTTAGTCGCGGAAGAAGTTGTGTAATCATTTGATCGCTCATCAGTGGGGTAAGCCACAAGACACGGAAGTTTGGCACGTGAGTCTACCACTGGAGCAATTTTGGGTAAACGAAGTTTTAATTTATCAGCATATGAAATATTACTGACATCAGACTTGGCAATGTTGACACCGGTATTAAATTTAATTTTGTCTTATTCGCGTTCCGTATTGGATAATTTGGTTTCGTTAGCAGATGATTTTATGGCTAGCAAGGAAACAATACCCGTTATGCGTTGAGTCATGTCCATAATAGCGGATTTATTTGCAACATTTATGCGGGACCCTTGGTCATTAACAAGGTCGTTAATTTTAGACAGGTATGCAGACGCCTGAGAAACCAAATCACAATAGTCGTCATTGCTTGCACTGCTTACATTTAATATCGGCGAAGACCTTTCAATGGACTCCGATGTTTGCAGTCGTTTTGATCTGACTTCGGGTGAAATGTACGAAGGAGACATTTCACTAAACAAACGTTTAGCATTAGCGGAGGTCGACGGTGACCTTTGTTTATTGTTACGTTGAAATAATATATCTCCACCACGATCAGGTGGGTCATCATTAATAGACAACATAGTTATATACGCAAATCAAATGAATAAACGAATTAGAACGTAAAAAGTGAAAGATTAACGGAGAATACAATTATTTCGATATACCCACACGTCAAGACAAGTAAATGTACTCACCGATAGCTGACGAAATTAACTAATTACAAGTAAAAAACGGACGTAAACACGTTTAAAAACTTACGATACCAGCACTTATCACAAAATACACAATCGACAGCAACTCACAAGCCGGAAATAAATTTCGGAACACGACAATTGCAATTAAAATCAGGGAGCGAACAAATCACCGCTAACCAATGCGAGCGCGCGGAGGGATCTTGTATGTATGGACTTATGAATGTGGGAAATGGGAGAAAAGTAAGCTGGCATTTGCAAGCACGTGAACACGGATGTAGAATATATGTTTTTGTAATATCTAAGTTTCCCTGCTAAACGCCTTCAATAAACTTAATAATTTTGTATTCTATCCTTCTACAATTTTATTAAAAACGCGAAAGTTGGAGGATGGATGTTTGTTACTCTTTGACGCAAAAACCAAAGTACAGATTTATGAGGTATTTTCCAACCCATAGATTGGGATCGAACTCATGAATCCTCTTTAGCCACGCCTACGCTTTTGACTTTGACCTATTGCAGCATTAATTCCGTAATAAAATAATCCACTTTGGTTCTTTCAGTTGCTTTGTTCTTTCTTTTACTGCTCCGTTGGTCTATGGCTTGCAAGACAAAACAGCAAAACGTTATTGGGCTTTTTCTTGTAGAATTGCCCTCTTATGCCATTGGAAATCTAGACGCACTGCAAGTTACCATTCTTCCCTAGTTGCCATTCTGCCAATCCACACCAAGTGCTCCGAAACATCCTTCATAATGCGCACAGCAAAGAAGTGGAACTCATTACCTGAGTTTGTGTTTTCTATGTTAGTTTTTGAATCTCTTCAAAGTTAGAGTGAACAGGCTTCTTCTGGGTAAGCTCACTCCATCGTCGACTTAGTCTTTGTCACCTCTGACCTAGACTAGGGTCAAGGGCAAAGCCGGAATCAGGATTTGGATGGCAATAAGCTCGACCCCTATTACGCGGGATATAAAAATAAATGAGGGAGTAATACATGCATAATGTCTGCTCAAACCTTTGGGGACAACAGGCGTGATGTTTTGTTATGTTCTTCTAGTTGACCTAAAAAGTGATTTGTGAGACATTATGAGCAGTAGTTTTATGCTTTCATACAACAGCGTGCAGCGGTCAGCATAATTAGTCCACTGAGTTTGTTGATTATAAAATACGAGGGTAGTTTTGAACTCATAATTTCTGTGTGGTTTATAGCGTTGGGAGTGATAGGGACAGTTAATGTGGCTTTGTTTATTGTGTACTGTTTGACCTGCTAGTCTTACAGTCAGGTGTTGGTAAATAAGTTACTTCTGGGTAAGCGTGTGCACTATCGTCAACACTGACATCATTTTTGTAACTACCGCTGGACCACCAACGCCAAACACTTCCATATTTAGTAAATAATTAGTATTCAATTGGTACTAATTAGTACATGAACAACAAAATTGGTACCGTAGTAGTTTTCGAGAAAATCAACTTTGAAAGCGGTCCGGCGTTAGTTACGCACCTTTCAGCAGGACCACCATGAGCGCCGAAATAGGGGACATGCTACAGCTATTGTATGTATACAAATATTTCGTACCCTCATATGTGATTAATTTTGTAAAAAAACAGAACTGAAACATTTGTATTTACCGAGAAATCAACGATGTTGACTTGCGCGCTTGTTCAGCAGGACCACGACTTTGAATGTTAATTCTAAGTTTGAGGAGCTTGTCGCTTTCTTCAAATCTACATAGAAAATTAGTATCCTGCAAGTTAAAATTAGTATCCAAAATTCAAAACTAGTACTTCAGTAGTTTATGAGATATACTATGACATTGCTGGAGTGGCGGTAGTCTCAGTGTTAAATTTTCATTTCTAGATTTTTCTATTAAAAAGATAATGGACCTTCGCGCTGCCGATGTTTCGAGCGTCTAGTTATTCGAGATTTTGATGCATCGAGGTAGTGAACTGTCGCGCTGATAATTTATCGATTTATAGTACTATCGAGTAAACGTTTTCAAGCAAGTGTCATTCGATCTAACGTCATTTGATTTCAAGTAGGGAACTCAAAAATTATTGCTTGTGAACGTACCTGCATATTGCAACTGCTCGGCTCTCACTGCTGACAGCAGCGTAGACGCTGGTTAAGGGTCTCGTCAGTGCGCATGTTTATGTGAGTGTGCCGTTTCTAGCGTCTGTATATAGTTTTCATACTGTTTGTATATTTATACTGTGACGTTGAGCCTTCAGGAAAGTCGCTTAGACACTGATTAATATTCTATAGCGTAATTTGCTTTACAACTTCACCATAGCGTTTTTTAGTTTATAAAATTCACCTGAATACCAAAGCTCAATTTAAATGCCTATCAAAACACATTAACTCGTCCTCAACACAACAAACTTTGCACCAAAAGCCAAAATGTTTGACCAAACCATAATTTGGTAAACTTGCCGACAGCAGCGCAGACGCTGGTTAAGGGTCTCGTCAGTGCGCATATTTGTGTGAGTGTGCCGTTTCTAGCGTCTGTATATAGTTTTCATACTGTTTGTATATTTATACTGTGACGTTGAGCCATCAGGAAAGTCGCTTAGACACTGATTAATATTCTATAGCGTAATTTGCTTTACAACTTCACCATAGCGTTTTTTAGTTTATAAAATTCACCTGAATACCAAAGCTCAATTTAAATGCCTATCAAAACACATCAACTCGTCCTCAACACAACAAACTTTGCACCAAAAGCCAAAATGTTTGACCAAACCATAATTTGGTAAACTTGCCCATTTAAAATTAGCATCTAAAAACCGACCAGGCAGCAGATTCACTTGCATAACTCCGACCAACTCGTTATGTTGTAAAAATACGGTGCTTGCAATTATTTTGAACTACATCCCACGATTTCGCTTGCTTGAGTTTCAAATTGCGTCCATCGGTTTTTAGTTAGCTTTAACCGGCTTTAGGGAACAGAATTACGTATAATGTTTTTCTGTTATTTTAGAGTAATTTGCTTTTAAGTCCGTGCTTTGCTTTTAGCGTTTTAAGACTGACTTCGGTGAATAAAAAAGGCGGTTACGCACACTATCCGACACTACACACACACTACACACACACGGCACTATATCCGATCCGTGTACGTAAAATTTCGGTGCTAAAGTAGCCATAGTACTTCTTGTAGGAAAGCTTACGCACTACATCCGAACTCTATCCGTCATAATTCAGAACATTTTGAACCTCGAACTCAAATCACGGACTTGGATCGGATGTAGTGCGGTAGTTCAATTAATGGGTAAATGCGGAATTAATGGGTTCTCAAAAGCATGTTCTGTTGACGATAACATATTAAGACTCTGAATATATTTGCAATTACATGTTTAATAACTATCGATTTATAAAGAAATGCTTATTATTCGGATGGTAAGTTATCTGGGCTAGTAACTACTGTAGCTAAGGTCAATATAAGTGTAGGCGGTATGGTAAAATATACTTGAAATTTTCACATAGAGCAAGATAGCAGAACTCAATCTTTTTACACTTCAGTCAACGTGGATATATGTTTGATCTTTGTTTTTCGAATCCGAAATCTGCTAGACAATTCAATTGGTAATGGTTTTACAAGGCCTTTCTTATTAAATTTTTCTCCTCCTTTTCCTCTTTTTCTTTTTTTCTTCTTTCCTTTTTTTCTTTTTCCTGCTTTTCTTTTCTTCTTTTTTTTTTTTTTTTCTAGTTTTCAATCATTCCAAACCCCATCCAAAATTATACGCAATATCGTTTTCCATAGTCCAACTTCAACAATAACAGACTTCACATATCCCGAATATATCGATGCTCACGTTACGAGAAAGCTTTGCTTCCTCGGTCAGAAAGTGATATCCAATTTACAAGCTCGTTGGATCATATTGAATGGACATAGCAGATATGGAACAGGTGATTTGGAAAATAACGTGGGAGAGACAGTAATGACTATTTCATATTTTTGCCTTTTAAAGGTTTCTTTTGAAATAATAGTGTGACTTGATGTATGTAGCAAAAGATTGTGTATAGTTTATCATAGCGTAATATTTTTCTTTCTTTCGTCCTTTCTCTCTTTCTACCTTTCTTTCTGTTTTCCTTTCTTCCTTGCTTTCTGTCTTACTTTCTTCAGTCCTTACTTTCTGTCTTCCTTTTTTTCTTCCTTCTCCCTTACTTTCTGTCTTTCTTTCTTTCTGTCTTCCTTTCTTTATTTTTTTCTTTCTTAAACCTTATTTGAGTTCAGATGGATTTGGATTCTTTAAGGTGTTATTTAGAATAGCCACATGGGTTGATTTTGAAAGGTTAAGGGTTGCCAAGGTCTGCCTGTGGAATTTTGACAGTCACTATATGTGGTCTGAAGCCAGAAAATGTGACACCAGTCTTACCTAGGTGTATAGCGTACCCAGTTTGTGGGTTGTGGAGGTTTGACAGGCAGTTGCTCCATTTAAAATACTAGTACTCAGCTGAATCCAGTTAGGCTGGTAGCAACCAAAAGGGCTAGGCTATTGATTGATATAGTATTAAATATACAAGCTTGTTGGTTTACTTCGTTCGACTCCAATTTAGATGGGAAAAGACTCAGACTTAATATACTAGCTTAATAATTATGTTATCTTACTGATTACTGTATACAGAAATCTGTACTGAATCTTAGTGACGTCACATTCCAACGTCATTTCGCTCCAGTTGCTCGTTTCCGGAGCACGCGTTACCACACTGTTGTGTTGTTCAGGAACGTGGCTCCTGCGGTTAAGATGGCGTGCGGTGAGCGGGGAATGAATACGGTTTGCTGTTCTCGTGGATGACAAATTGTATGGACTTAGTTATGGGTACCTAAAACTCTGTATTATTAAAATAGTAACCAAATGAAGGAGCCATGACACTTAGTGGAAGTGTAGCTTTCTCCCATTAAAATATTTTTGAAATCAGATGAGTAATTTTGGAGATTACTTCCTGCATCCTATTGCTAGAGTCATGACTTGCGTAAACCGACTGTATCTCTTTCTTACTCAGGATAACAATAGTGTAGTACTTAATACATGTCATAAATAAAACAGTTTATCTCTATTTCTACAACATCACTGTAGGTAAACAAAAAAAAAAGAGAAAAAATAGAAATAATCCAACGTCGTTCTAAAACCTCTAAAATCATGAATCAACTCAGAAGTGGACAGCGTAACAATTTAAGTGCGTGCCGGGAGCCACTGGAGCGGAATATATACGATGGAAACAGATCTGCAGATTCTACAGTTAATTTGTGTTATCAAAATACTTGAAATTATCCTTGAAGAACATGGTATAAAAACCCGGCCAAGTGCAAGTCAGACTCGCGCACGAAGGGTTCCGTACCATTATCGCAAACAATCGGCAAAAAATCACGTTTGTTGTGTCAGGAGCCCCAGTTATTCTGTTTTTAGTATTTGTTGTTATAGCGGCTACAGAAATACATCATCTGTGAAAATTTCAACTGTCTAGCTATCACGATTCATGAGATACAGGCTGGTGACAGATGGACAGACATACAGACAGAAAGATAGACGCACCGCGGAGTCTTAGTAATAGGGTCCCGTTTTTACTCTTTGGGTACGGAAACCTAAAAATCCGAACTAAACATCACTTACTAATGCATAAAAAACTTATTTCAATATAAAAGTTTTGTTTTGTGTGAAATATCACACAAAACAAAATTTGAATTTATGAAACATAAAATGAACCGATCAACTAATAGACACATTTCAATAACTATCCTATTCCCCATTATAAGGCTGGCGTCGCGATGAAAAATCACGTAAATAAATATGGAAAAAATCGCGCCAATACGCCCTGTAGTTTCCGCTCCATTGAACTAGAAGCCCTCAGTTCATATCCACGGATACTGCCTGGGAAATGCATAACCCAGAATTTAATAAAAACCTATTGGATTCCGATATTTGGAAAAAAAATTAGTTGCGATTTTTTATCATTTCGTTCGGGTGTTGATGCAGCATTTTTATTTGAAAGCGTTAGCTTACTGTTTCTACAACATATTTTATAATTTAATAGATCATTGCACTCATTGCCTCGAAATGAATAACTTAACTAATAGTACTGTTTTGAAAATGCATAACTCAGAATTTAATCAAAACCTTACACGTTTAAGAAAAAAAAAAACATCGAATTCGTTTTTGTTTTTCGGTCGATTAGAATGGATAGCATTTCGTGAGCGTAGAGGTAGTGTTCTGTAAAGTATCAGATTTAGATAAAAATAACCCAGAGTTTAACCAAAATATTTGATCAGAATTTTCAGAAAGCTAAAATTTTATGAATTACTCAGAAAAATAATGAATGACTCACAAAATAAAAATCCTAAACGAATTCGATCTTATAATCACGAAAAAAAATTGCTAGCGATTTGTTTTGTCAGCTATTTTGTGTCTGGTAGTGGGGAAGGAGGGCTTGGGGGTAAAGTTGGGTTTGGCATTTCATTGTAGGCGAACCTGAAATAGCGGGATATCAGATTTTAAAATGAGGAAATATCCCAGAATTTATTAAAACTCACTATTGAATTTTGGAGTAAAATAGACATTTTTATTTTCATTTGTAGAGTTTCCTTGTGAATGATTCGGTTACACACACTGATTCAAATTCTGAATTTTCAGAGGCTACATATAACCAAGAATTTAATAAAAACTTCTATTGAATTTTGTATTTTTGGTGAACAAAGCAACAGCATTTTTGTACCATTTACATTGTGTGTAGAGTTTCGTTGACAACAAGGTTGAAGTAGCATATGCAGTATCAGAATTTTAAATTAATAAATACACATTTTAAGCTCCAATATAAAAAAACATGGTTGAGTGGGTATTGAGTTTCCTATTCAAAGGGTTTTAAATCGCAACGAAGTGAATATTAAAATAAAGTTTAAAAACACATGATAACACAATTTTAATTTTTTGATATGCTGCTCTAAAATAAATAATAACATTAAACATCTTTATTCAGAGTAGCACACTAGAAAACGAACATTTAACACAGATATATCGCGTAATCTAACTAGATGACGCGATTGTATGTACTCTGCGTGTCAAAAAACGAAGTAAAATTACGATCAATGATCGTACTTTGAGCTTTTCATTTAGCATTGTCGGCACCGGCAATCCACCGAAATCTAGTAATTGCCTAATTATGCCATATTGAGCTGTAAAACTGTATAGAAAAAGTTGGCCGAGGCATTGGAAATGTTTTCTTTAATTGATAAGAAATTTTTTTTTTAAATTGTGTGTGCAAATGTGGCACGCTTGGTTTTGATACAGATGGAGGGACTTGCGTTATCTAGTTTACAAGTTTCATATACATCCAATTTACTAAATAAAAATCATTTTATCATCATGCCAGAACCCATAAAATGAATACAAAACAGTGATCCCTCGAAAGAGTTATTACCAAGCACCCCCGTTACAACATTTATTGAATAAACAAATTCTACAAGCAACATAAATAAATGCATAAAATATTCCTCTGCAGAACGTAAAATACTAATATTCTGACTTAGCCCTCTCTCCTGAAGGCAGTGTTGCACTTATAGCTTGCAAGCCAAAGATGCACTGAATTATGAATTATTCAAGCCAACGAGTCTGTGGCGCCCTCCCGCGGAGTCTTGTGGCATCGCCCATAATTTCGTCCTTTTAAGTCTAACGTATATGAAATAGTTGAAATTATGTGATGGTATTTTGTGGCAACTTAATATTTATAGAAAATTGTATTTGCTGTATTGGTTAACGTATTTTGCAGGTCAATAGATTGCCGTTATTAAATTTATTAGCCTGTAAAGTACGAGTAGGTATTAAACAGTTGATAATGTAAAATAAATGTAGACTTTTAGTCATGGCAAAGTTACTTAGCGGAAGAAAGACGAGTACAGTTTTGACGCCGCTTAATCAGTTCTTCCAATATGATAAATATTTATTATACAGAGTCAAATTATATTAAATTGCAAAGCACTTAGAAGCTACGGATAAAAAATCTGAAATGTTTAATTTAAGGTAACTAGATTAACAATAACCGTCTAACCTGTAGTCAGCACTAGTCAGTTGAAATTAAAAAAAAAATTGTTATTAATTGTTTGTTTTCCGTAGTCTCATTTATCAATTTAATATGACGCTGTATATTTCCTAAAGTGCAGTTTATAACTTTAATAATTATTCGCCTCATCAAACGACTCTCACTTAATCGGATTTGCAATAAAATTAAAATATATTGCATTCATATTTTCACGAAGTCATTCGGGAGAACTCGTCAGTATTCGGAAAACGTTCGCTGTTCACATACAATGTGTGCAAAGATTTTATGTTCCGAGTTCGTGCATGACCGATTATGTGTGAATTGACTTTTGTACTAAACTCGCTTTTTTCCGCGGCTTCGCTTCCGTTGCCTATCCTGCAGGAACTGTTCATTTTTCCTTTTTCAGTAATATAAAGTAGCCTAGAATAGAATGACACTTGATGTTCTTTAGTCAGTGTAAAATATATCGTAATCGAATTAGGTATTTCTGAGATTACTTTTTACAAATAAACACACTGTTTGAAATGTTTTTTATTATTATTCTTTTTTAAAATATTATTTCTAAACTTTAATACCAAATTAGTTTGTGTTTGTCAAATTAGGTCATGAACAGTCTGATTTTGTGCCTGGTTTCTGGCTATAAATGCGCCCCCTATTATAATATAATCCTCCCGACCTAATTCCGGTCACGGTGGCCAATCTCAACAGAGATTAGCTAAGTACACAAGAGGTATTATAGTGCACAAGTGTGTGGGCAAACACAGGTGCACTTTCGTTTCCTTTACTCTCTTAGTTCGATTGGACGGCCATCCAACACAATATGCGAGAGGTTGGGTAAAGAATTAACAACGGCTGCTCGAGCGCTGGCTCGAGACTCTCTGTCGTTTCGGGGGACGTAGGTCATGGTTACTTCGGGAAGTATTTGAGTCGCATAAACAAGGAGCCGGACACCTGGTGTCACCACTGCGTCTACTTTCGGGAGGAGACGGCGTGGCATACGCTGTCAGAGTGTGCTGCTTGGGAAGAATTGCGTCGTGCCCTCATCTCTGAAGTATGCAGTGACCAATCGCTGCCAGCCGTAGTCGAGTCGTTGGTCGGTAGCGAGGAATCCTGGGACGCAATGGTATCCTTCCGCGAAACAGTCGTCTCGCAGAAGGAGGCTGTGGAAAGGGAGATCTCTTTCACTCACCCGGCTCACAGCAGACGCACCAGGCGTCGGCGGAGGGCGGACAACGCCCTCTTCCAGCCTCCCTTAATAGATCTAGTGACGTACGGACGTCCGTACGTCACTAGATCTATTAAGACGATTTACCCCTTTCAAGAATACAGACATGGTGGTATCTTGCTTCTCACTTCATTGACTAAAAGAAAACAAGGACAGATAAAGCGTCCATAAAAAGTATCTATAGAGGCTCTAAGCACTCGTGCGTCAAATGTTTCCTTGACGTAGATCGCAGATAGAATAAGCTTAGAAAAGTAATATTTTTTAGAAAAGTAATATTTTTCCTAGGATTCACTATCAAAGAAATTATTTTATTTTATCTTTATATAAATATTATAAAAGTTACAAAACACGAGCGTCGTGTTTATACCAGTATTTTGTTATTTTCCTAGCCAATTTGTCCTGAACCCTCGGGGCATATAAATTGAATTTTATGAGAGGTTTTCTAAAATTAGACTTTCACAGTCCATGTTTTCAATATTTTGACAATTCACTGGTCTGAAATAATGGATATTGAGTTTCCTGATACGAAATGGAAAATAAAAATAGGTCGTACCTCTGTTTTATTTCAATTTTAATCTTACTCATATTATAAATGTCAAAGTTAGGATATGTGAGTGTGGATGTATGTTTGTTACTCAATCACGCCAGAACGGCTGAACAGATCTGGATGAAATTTTGCACAGAGATAGATTATTGTCTGGAATAGCACATAGGCTTTTCATCTCTTTACTATGTTCTCTTGGGAGGATAAAACAATTTTCACGCGGGCGAAGCCACTGGAAAAATGTAGTAATATTACAAATGTGAAAATTTTGATGTTTCATTGTGTGTATGTTTGTTACTCAATCACTCCAGAACGGCTGAATGGATCTGGACGACATTTGGCATAAAGGCGCATAGGATAGTTTTTATCCCGGGAATATGTTCCCTCGGGATAATTTTCGCCTTTCACGCGGGCGAAGCCGCTGGCAGAAGCTATCATAATTATGAGAGAATTTAATATTAATTTAGGAAACGTAATTACTGGATTGTTTATAATAAGATTAGCGACTGGCAGCGACTTCACCCGCGTTAATTCCGGCATCCATCCCAAGGGAACCTTAGGTCAGACCATACTGGTCAACTAGTATCTTTTGAGTCACATAAAAAAATTAACCTAGTTAAATCAATTCGGTTAAGACGTCTCACAATTTTTTTTTTTTTATAATAGTGTTTTTAGCAACCTTTGTAACGTCAGTTTTGATTCAAAATACCCCAATATTTCGAAGACATGTGACATCCACCAAACCGCACTGAGCCCGCGTGGTGGATTACGGCCCATCCCCTCTCACAGAGAGGAGGCCTGTGTCCCAGCATTGGGAACATTAATAGGCTGATGATGTTGATGATAAAAAACACATTACACATTGGGGTTGTTTCTTGGGTATGAAAATGTTAATTTTATTTGGTCCGTCAGTGAGATTATCAAATAATATTGGATACGTACTTTTTAGGGTTCCGTACCCAAAGGGTAAAAACGGGACCCTATTACTGAGACTCCGCGGTCCGTCTGTCTGTCTGTCTGTCTGTCTGTCTGTCTTTGGGTGGGGCTCCCATACAACAAACGTATTTTTTTTGCCGTTTTTTGTGATAATGGTACGGAACCCTTCGTGCGTGAGTCCGTCTCGCACTTGGCCGGTTTTTTTCTTAATCAAATCAATAAAAATTGAAAAAGAGAAAACGCATGAAAGTTCAGGAGAGGGGCTTGTGACGTCACTATGTCAGTATAAAGTATACTATAGATGTGACGTCACCTGAAATTTCAACGCATTATATCGTCGTCATGTTTACGTGTCAATAGAAAAAAACGGGTCCAATATTTTTTATTAATCTACTTGATGGACAAAAAAAATATTAATATAAGTTGAAAGGAAAACGTTTGTCCTGGTATGGTCATGTGCTGAGGTGGGACGACACACATGTTACTAAATGAGTTATTAATATAAATGTGGATGGATGGAGAAAGAGAGGAAGGCCAAAGAAAAGATGGATGGACTGTGTGAGGAGTGACATGAAGGAGAAGGGAGTTAGTGATAGCATGATAGGGACGGTATGGAAGAAGAAAACGTGTTGCGCCGACCCTAAGTAACATGGGATAAAGGCAGCAAGATGATGACACCAGCTTATAAAGGAATTATAATAAAGGAATAAGGTCTCTTTACAACTGGAGAATATAAAGTTATATCTTGCCTTGTTAGTTAGTATGTGTGGGTCAAATCTTGCGACTAAATTTTAGAAGAGTTATCCAATTTTTCATAAACTTGGGTTTGGAAGACAATGCACGGTAAGCTCAATAAAAAGTAAAATCAAAAATGACAACATTTAAGGCTTCAGCAGACATGAGTGATGCGACAATTCGACATGTCTTTCTTATATAGATTTCGATATATGTGAACACAATTTCTGTGAAAACGCGTTGTCATATCGTGCTGGTCTGTGGGAGCCTTTATAATTCAATATGTCTGACGCTACGTAATACGCTGCTACGCGCTACGAGACTATTATACTACGTGCTACGGCGCTACGACAGTATGCCTTTTCAATTTTATTTTTTTTACTGGTTATTCTGCCATCCCTTTCGCAGTGCCAAGAGCTAAATGTCAAAGCTCATAACTTCGCAGCCGATTGCACACGCCCGTACAGACAGACGCATAAATACGAGGATATTGTGTTTGCAGGCTACACAGGGTGAAATTATACAGCGGTATGAAATCATATTGATATGTTATGGAAACTCTTTACTGGGTAATACTGAAAAGGTAGGGAGTCTGTGAGATTGATATTATTAATTCAGAGCATAAAAGTTTAATTTTTTGGCAATTAAGACAAAATCAAATTTTTTTGGTCGCACTTCATTGTCACATAAAAAATATATAATTTAAATGGCACGTTTTCTAATAAAGGTTCGCCATCCCTGCTATAGGCTATCCCACAGAAATCTTCCTTGTTCCTGGACAGCAAAATGGCCTGTGGCAATAAGCGATAATATACCTTTCTAACGGTGAAAGATTTGTCGGCATCGGATCTGTAGTTTCAGAGATTATTACCTACAAAAAAAACGTTTTACCTCTTTATAGTAAAGCAAGCTTACACAGCTGCAAGGATTTGAATAACCACTTGAAGACTTTGTATCACGGGATTCTGCAAGAGTGGAAGTTAAAGTGCGAAATATACTTGTAAACTTTGCATACACGATGAAATATCAAAGAATTGTTTATTAGTAACAAATGTATTAACATATAGGTATACAATTAAAAATTCTTAAAAAAAAATATATATATACTATACCACTATACTAACCTATTTATTATATACTAATACAAAGGGGAGAGGGAAAAGAGCTCATTGTGCATCAGAAAATTCGTCCACATCGACGTCAATGGGAAACGTGCCCAGAACGCTGGCAGCATTGCCACGTTGGATGGAAATGATTCTGATTCTCTAGCCGAAGAAAAGGTCAGCCCTCTGGTCACGTGAAGAGTAGACGAGCTTTGTGATAATTTCTCGAGAAACTCGATGAGCACTCGGACCCCATGGACCTAATGTTTCAACCCCAATTGGCTCAAACATATAACTTCGAATAAGGTTTTTATATTTGCGCCGTTTGAGGTTTTCTGCACCGGCAGCAGCCGCCCCAACAGCCCACCGTGCTAAGAAGATGGGATAGCGCAAGGGTGTCGACACATGTTGCATCCCACTCCAAAGGCCTCCCCACCTTCCAAGGCATTATGGTAATCCCGTCTGGTTTCTTCCCATCGTCGCGTGCTTAGCCATTGGGTTCTAAAACAGCTAGCACCCCGGCGGTGACAAGAGCCCGACGTATGAAGTAATTAATGCTGGCATGCCGTCAAATTTAACCACTCTGCTCGACAAGATTTTGACACATGACACACCAGCTGAGTCGACAGGTTGTTGCAAATTACGTCATGAAATTCAGGAATTTACTTGAACTTTCAACATTCGAATTTATTCAGAAAAATAAGTTTACGCAGCTATCTTACACAGTAAATTTGAAAAAAATATCTTTATTTACATGTTGCGCTCGGTTAAACCGCGTCAGTCTACTGCAAAATGTGTACAAAATACGAATTACTACACCTTTCCAAACGGTAGACAATTTAGATTTGCTCAAAATATGTACATAAACAACCTTTTCCCTTGCTGAAAAGATGCAAAAGGACAACACAAAGATATACTCATTTTATTTGCGTTCTTATGTTCCTAATTTGTCATACAAAAATTCATAAAAAAACAAGCCAAAATCTGGAAAAAAAATTGCTTAAAATTTTGATGCAACCTTGTAACATGACATTTCTTTGGTGTTGTCTTTTTTTTGCTGTCCATTCACGCGTCTCATAATCAATTAAAACTGCATTCAGCCTAATCGATTAAGTGTATTTCGATTATTTAAAATTATTCATTTAAATAAAAGTGATTTTCAAAAATGTATTGTTTTAAAATTAAAATTAGTTTATAGGCACAAAATAAAATAACAACTTATAGTAATAATATATAGTAATAACTATACATAAATGCTTTCATAATGTTATCAGAAGAGTAAATTGAAAAAAAAAATAGGATTCGTGGCTAATTTCGCGCCGAATTCGCCGAACGTAAAAGACTTCAAAATTCAAATTTGGAATGCAGTCGGTATTCAAAATATTTTATCGGGCACATTTTAATATAAAAGAGAGTTTTACATTGATCATTTCAGACGGTTTTATACAGAATGACCAGTATAAATATGAGTATGTTTATGTATGACTAGCACTCCGCCCGCGACTATGTTCGCGTGATTTCGTTTATCCTATAAATGATTTTCTTATATGCAGTTAGTAAAGGCAACCAAAAATAAGATATTATTAAAACTATTAAAAACTGGGTATCGTGGATTTGGGTTTGGGGTTGGTGGGTTTATTGGATTGAGACGATTCGTTATTTGACTTAAACAATAATACATTTTAGGTTATCGCCACAAAGTAAAATCCTCCCCTAAAAACTTATCAACCCTTTTTGCCCCGTTGAGGGTCTAGTTTTGAACAACCTAAATATGCTATTCACTCCTTTCTTCTCTTTTTACCCGACTGCCGAAGGAGGGTAATGTGTTTATCAGTCTATGTATGTATGTAAGTATGTATGTATGTTTGTTCCTATGTGGCGTTCTAGAGACCAAACGTGTTGGCCGATTTTGATGATTCATACGTCAATCGATTCGTCTTAACCCCGCGAGTGTCACTGTCTACATTAAAATTGGAAAATAGAAAAATGGCAGATTTTGGGCGCCATATTTGCGGAGGACAATATTTTTTTCTTCCAAACCCATCGTGTGGGGTATCAAAATAGAGGGCTTTAAGAGGTGATTTCGAAAATATAAAACACATATGTTTAAATGTACCTAAATCTTAAAAACAGATAACTAAAAAGTTATAAATAAAAAAAGTTAATTCAAAAAATCTAAAAACCCGACTGCTTTAAAAGCGAAATAAAAAGACTTAAACAAGGAGAAAATCTTGCTGTGCAGTCAGAGGATACATATTCGCGAGCTAGCTGACGAAAACCGGATGTATGCTCCGACTGCAAAGCAGAGAATTTTTGAATAATTTTTTTTTTATTTATCATTTTATGTTAGTCAGATTGCGCATTGAGTTGCCTCAAAAAAAACTTTAACACCCCTAAACCCAATCTAGGAGGGAGTTTTCAAAATGTTTTATGTAAATTTTGATCATCAACTTTATCCCCAAAGAAATTGATTTTACATACAAACTAATTTTTACCCTTTTCACTTCCTTAAAGGTTGAATTGCCGCAAAATCGTGCCTTAGTGCTTCCCTAGAAAACCACGTCAAAAACGAAACCCTGTCCAGTAAGATTCTTAGCTTGAGTTAGTTTCGAAAAATGTATAATGACCACCTTTATTGTTTCCTTAGATTGGTATTTGTGCCAAATTTCAAATTTATTAACCCGGGAAATAAAATTCTTCAAAGCACTTTAACTCCCCAAAAATCGTATTTTGGGACTAGATAAGTAAAACTAATAATGAAAACCTTTATGGGTCACTTAGGATGGGTATTTATGTAAATTTTCAAATTTATTAACCAAAGAAATATTTAATATGTGATTTATGGGGTGTTAAATTATTTTTTAAATATACGATATTTCAAAAATAATTTAACACCCCCTAAATCATCTTTTGGGGGTAGTTTCTAAAAACTAATAATTAAATCCTTTATTGTTTATTTAGGTTGGTATTTGTGCCAAGTTTCATGTTGATTGACCCAAGAAATCAGATTCTTCCATACAAACTTCAACATCCCCTAAATCGTCATTTGGGAGTTTCGAAAAACTAATAATGGCAACCTATATTGTTTACTTAGAATAAGAATAATATCGGCCATAATTCTTGAAACTTAGCACAAACTAAGTTTCAAGAATTATGGCCGAAGGAATTAGATTTTTCATACAAACTTTCAAACCCCTTTTTACCCCCTTAGGGATGCAATTTCCAAAAATCCTTTCTTACTGCACAATAACGTCACTTGAGGAACCTTTCTGCCAAATTTCATGCTTCTAGATGATTTTCAGCTTAGTTGGTTGACAACCATGCTATAACTCGCTTGGAAAGGAACCGCGCAAGAAGATACGCACAAGGTTATTGATCTGTCACCATGCACCTAATTCTTATTTTGTAAGATTTGCTTTATATGTGATAATGCATGTTGACTTAATTATTGTATGCCTACTAGGCAGGACATAATGGAACTGTAATTTACCTAACATCTGTCTGTATAACCTATGCCCACAATAAAAAGATTTGATTTGATTTGATATTAATAGTTTTCGGGGAATGCAGATGTAAATACAAACCAAACTTATGTTCTTAAAATGAATAAAAATAAAATTTTAGAAGTATGTATAGAATAACCAATTTTCATAACATTACAACAAACTCGACCGAATTCAAAACCTAACCATACCATACTCTCAACTCATTATTCAATATATAATTATAATAATAATACCAGCCTATAATTGTCCCACTGCAAGGCAAAGGCCTCTTCTCATACAGAGAAGGCACGAACATTCATCACTACGCTTGCTCAATGCGGGTTGGTGATTTGAGACTATAAGACCAGGTTTCTTCATGATGTTTTCATTCACCGTTGTCAACGATTTCTAAAATATACTTAGAAAGTACATTAATGAATTTGAAAATGGAAATCATTGGTATTTGTCCAGATTTGAACCCATGACCTCAGGCAAGGCGAGGCCTTTAGCCACTGGGCCAGTACGACACTCATTGCAATATAACGAATAATCACAAAATCGTTGGTTCCCCGAAACTAAATTTATCTACACTTGCGTTACAAACTTACATAAAAATATACTAGGCACTCTGTATACTTCTGAGACTATCAAACATAAAGACTCAATCATTATTATTTTTATACAAAATAGTTTTGAATAGCGAACGCATTCCGAATTTGAATTTTGAATCGGATAGATAATACGGCGCGAAATTATCCACGGTTCGATGAAATTGTTTAGTTGGTTGTAGTCAAATAATGTCCAAAAATCTATTAAGATTACTTTAAGAAATAATGAATAGTAATAATTTAAGTACTAATTGTATTTTATGCCTAAAACAGGATTTTTCTATTTTTTAAGAATCGATTTGGGATAATCGCTCATTAATCGAGTGGATAGCATAAATAAAATCGATTGCTAAAATCGTTTTGCCACACAACTATTACATTAAAAAAAAACAATCTACTTGACGAATTGGAAATTTAACAAAAATAAAGTAGTGGTAATGAATTTTACGTATTATTGGACTGGTGTTTGTTAATTACGTTAAAACCAGGGCTTCTTCTTGTTGTTTATTATATTTAGAGACATAATTGTCATATTTGTAATCAATTTTACATGTGGAAGGGTGATATTTGTGTAAAATAAAAATGTAAACAAACACGATTGGCGCGAAACTTCGACTTTGAATAACAAATAACTTCATTACCACTAATTATTTATTGTGAAATATGGATGAATTTGACCAATAATTAAACAATTAGCAAACCACTACCCCTGTCGTGGAGTTTGGGTGTCCAAAATCTGCATTTTTATGTTTTTTAGCTTCGACCACCACTGTCATCAAAATGGCGATTATCGTATTATTACACTTGTTTTTAACAAATGTAAATTAATAAACTTGCGCACTTAATCTAAAAAAAATATTTGCGCTAACATGTAAGCTTTTTATCCAACTATTTTAATTAAAGCCCCCACATAAGATTCGTTAGGTATCTTAATCAATAATTAAGTTATTAATTAGGATGTCGTATGACGTAAATCTGGGGTCCAAAATGAGCCGCGGCTGAGCCAGCGGAGGTATGCTTGTCAAGCCCCAAAATGTACCCCGTCCGAACTATACGGTTAAATTCGTACCATTTCATGAACAGGCTTACAAGCCCAAAAAATACTTAAAATATCTGACACCCTGGTTGTATCAAACACCCTGATTGACTGGTCCAGTAGTGGTACATGTTGAATGAATGAAAGATCAATGATCCATTTTTGCTTAAATATAGGCTTTTTAAAGTACTCGCAATCCAAAACAAGGGGTCAAAGCCCATCAAGAGAGGAACAATAGTCCCCCTTAACCAACCAAAACCGAGTGAATTACACAACTCATGGAGGCGTCGGCGCGTATGCCGTGAATCATTACGTTGTACGTAAACAAAACAAACGACCATCTACCGACCAACAACAAAAGGCGTTCCAATAAATAGGGAATGCTGTCACACCGAAGTGAGCAAGCGAAGTTGGATTTAGGGGAAAACAAATGACTGCTTAAAGATTTTGTCTCTTGATTGGAACGCACAACGCTGCAGTACGCGATGCCAGACATAATATAATATTTCTTATCGCTGACCCAAAATTCGACAGAACTATATATTATCATTCTAGATGTTTTAAATACGATTATGTGTCCTGCATTGCATACCGCAAAGTGTTGCGCGTTCCGTACAAGTGACCATTCCGTAAAATTGATTGTTTGTAGAAAGTAATCTAGTTAATACTGGCTTTCTGGTTGGCTAGCTGGAGGCGTGCTGATTTATGACCAGATGTATGAACATAATAAAGCAAAAGAAATATGTATTTAAGGAACTATGGATCGTTGCAGGTGGCAGGCTTTCTTTAGTTTCTACCTACTTTCTTGGAAAAAGGCGTAAATTTATGTAAGTATCAAAACTGAAAAGGTGTAAAGGAAACCCCCTAAAAGGAGGGCAGGTGTCTAAATGCCTAATATCTAATTTATTAGCTAAAATAAATACATCCTTGCAAGCAAACCACCATTTTGGCTTTTTGCCAACGTGTAGAATAATCCATACTAAATTATCAATGTGAAAGTAGGTCTGACTGTGTGTTTGTTACATTTTCACGTCTTAACGGATTTGGATGTAACTTGGCATACAAATAGACCATGTCCTGTATTCGGGCATAAGATACACTTTTAATCTGGAGAATATGTTACCTTGGGACTATTTTCACACGGGCGAAGCTTCAGGTAGAAGCTAGTATTCCCGATGTGACAAAAATTACCACAATTTTCTCTGATAAAAATACGCCCAAAAAACCTGAATATTTATTCAAAAAACTCTCACCGTGTAATAAGCAGCCACTCACATTCGGTGACGCGAAGTAAAGCCCACTCCACACGGCCGGTGTCACGGCCAGATTATTTATTGCCATTATTTATCTACGCGAACCGACTCAAATGTCTGAATTGAGTGCGAGCGTGTGAAGCCCGCCTAACTCTCGTATAGTTTGTGTGTACAACGAGTTTTGTTCAGAATAAGTATTTTTTTCTTTTTTTTTTGTTTGTTTATAGGGCTTTTTGTGTTTGTGTAAGTATGAAATGTTGCGCGTGTGTTTTGTTTGAATCTGGACTATTTTTCGCAACCCTATTAAAGTTTACACAATCAACCATATTATTAAATTTGTTGATCTGCTTACTGATCTGAAAATTTTATCATCTCATCTGCAGCCTATTAATGTTCCCACTGCTGGGACACAGGCCTACTCTCTGTGAGAGGGAATGGGCTTAATCGTTGGTATATCTTGAAGCTAGTCACCAAAGTTAAAAAATAACTCTCTCTCTCTCTCTCTCTTTCTCTCTGTGTCTCTGTTAATAATGTTATCAAATGAGAGTATACTAAGGTTTGTAAAATTATATAGATTCGTCTACAGCCGTGATATAGTGTTGTTGTTAAGCTGTTTAAAGACTGCCCAAATGCGCACGAGCATTTTTTTACTCTTTTTCTGTGAAATTATGGAAACGGTTTATGATATTTTTTTGTTAAAAATAAGCTATGTGGCTTGTGGAATAATTTAATAATAAATTATTAAAATTAAAATTTTTGTTCTTTACTTTTTACGGAAAAGGTTTTTATTAAAAACTACAATTTAAACAAATAGATTGACGCTAAAATTTCCATTAGGGTCTTCCTTCGTGTGAGGATGTGGCCACCTCTGGTACAAATTATCTACTCACTAAATTGGGACCCCAAAGGGTAGGGGCGTTAATATAGCCAGTTAGTTACGTCACGAACTAGCTAATTTACATAAATTGGTGTCTAGTTTAGGCGTTGCTAGGCAACAGTTACGTCATCAATATAGCACTGATATACAGAATGGCCGTAAAACTTTGATTAGAAGTTCTCGCTCTAGTAAGTGGGAGTACACTGCAGGACAGGAATATTAGTGCAGTTATGTATCAGCAATTTTAAGATCCAAGCGTTTTACTCAAGACCTTGGGGTTATTTTAAGACATCTTCCTAATTAGTAGTATATTATCAAAATTACCACTATTTGCAAACAAACTTTGACGCCTATTTCTATTCATACTCAAAAATTGGGGAACCATCTGTCCCACCAAGTTTCTAGTGAATAAGGGCTCTTTCAATTTAGACGAATTTTCGTATCGGACTGCTGCGGCCCCACAACGGTGCAGGTGTCGTACTGCGCACGTCCAGGTTTTCAATTCGAATGTATATTTTTATATACATGTCATGTATCGTGTCGTGTGTGTGTATATTTTTTTAACCTTGTAGCCAGGATTATCCATCAGCAATTTGCTCTTAAATACAATCTTGTGGAATCGGAATTGCCTTACCCCTTAGTATGTGCCCGACCCAGTTCTCGAAAATGGCAATGTCACGTTGTATTGGGATCGGTCTATCATCACTGACAGAACTGTTGTTTCTTATAAGCCTGACATAGTGGTGATAGACCGACTAGAGTGTCGCGCAATAATGGTTGATATAGCTGTCCCCCATGACGAGAACCTCGTGAAGGCGGAGAGAGATAAGAAAAGTAAACTAGTATCTTGATCTGGCTCGCGAGGTCGTCGACATGTGGGATGTAAATACAGCAGTCATTGTGCCGATAGTCGTGACGGCCAATGGCATAACAGCTAAGAGCCTCGACGAACATCTGAGGAGGCTCTCGTTGGGCAGCTGGATCAAGGGCTTGATCCAGAAAGCAGTACTACTGAACACGGCGCGTATCGTAAGGTGGTTCCTCTCTCAGGAGCCCTGACCACCGGTAGCTTGGACCCTGTTCCCGATATCGGAAATAATATTTAAAAATGTAAAAATATGTAAACATAATAAATAAATGGAATAAAATTATCCTCTAAAGGTAGAAAAAAGGATTAATTTTCAATTTTCAATTGTGAATCGATTCCGTTGAAATTAAGTAAACTGCGCGGCACCGGCGCGGCGTCGCACTGCACTCTTGGTCCTTGGCCAAGTAACACCAGTAAACATTGATTTGCCGTACTGATTTATAAGTAACCTTATTTTTTTTCTAAATTGAAAAACTGCATTGATAATTAAGTAAATAATGCACATCATAGTTTATTCGTTTTGACAAACACTTATTTATTTATTTTAATACATGTTCTCTGTATTAAATGTTATTAAATATGGCGCCCAAGTACCATGCTCCCAAACTGTACCTAAATATAGTTCCCCGAACATTAATTGGCATCAAATGTCTCTTCGACTAATCAATCGCGGAAGCGAACGTTGCCAACAGCGATGCGATTTATCCAATCAGTTTTTGGTGTAGTTCACACCTATCTATAATACGGGGTGGAAAGTTGAAACAAGCCCTGGAGACGTAAATTTCATCATGTTAAATTTTAAGGTTTCTTACGCCAAAACTAGATCTCATAGTAAGTAATGAATTTACAAATCTTTAGAGTAGTTTCATGAATAAAAATTGTGAATTGCTTTGCATTAATTTTAAATTAATATTGTATTCTTTGCAAATCATTATATGGTTCAATATATTTTTCGGATACTTTATATATGGCTATAAATTGATCTTCACCAATTCTTCTGCCATGTGTTGACTACAATGTAGCAGAGCAATAATCAGCACGCTATGCAGAAATGTATGTGATTGCAGTAGATATTCAATTATATTTGAGAGGATTTTGTTACCAATTTTAATAGCTTTTTATTATAATTATATAAATTAGGCCTTGTATTTAAGCAGTGGTGGCCCAGTGGTAACGGCCGCTACTTGCAAGTTGTAGGTCGTGGGTTCGAATCCAGGAAGGCGCTTTATTTTGAGTTAATTATTTCATCGCCACTGCTCTCAAAACGGTAAAGGAAAACATCGTGAGGAAAATTGACTTAGAACCAAAAATTCTAAAACATGTGACAGCTAGTGGCTAAATAATAACAGCCGCACGGGTCGATCTTCAAGGTTAAGCAACGCTTGCCGAGGTCGGTCTGTGGATGGGTGACCATCTTTACATAGCGAGTTTCTTCCGTGTTTCGGCAAGCACGTTAGGCCGTTGGTAACAGCTGTCATTTTAAGATCTTTGACAGTCGTTACGGGTAGTCAGCCGAGATCTGACACCAGTCTAGCCAAGAGGTATCGTGTTACCCAGTTACTGGGTTGTGGAGGTCAGATAGGCAGTCGCTCCATGAAAAACACTGGCATTTAGCTGATTTCGTTTAGACTGGAAGCTGACCCCAACATAGTTGGGAAAAAGCTAGACAGGATGATGGGGCCTTATATTTTTATCGCCTCAAACTTTTCTCTGGATAATACACAAACATCATGCTCAAACGATATCACTTGCACGAGGTTGTTGCTATTATTCCGGTAAAATTAAGTTGATCGTCCACGTAAGATGTGCAAGGAGAAGTTTGTAACGTTTGCACGCACGAGAGCGTTGCTTTCCATTTGATAGATTGCCTCCAAGCCATGCATCCGTACGTAGCGTGACCGTGGCGAGCAGTGGACTATATTTTTGGTATTCATTTTAATATTTATTAGTCTATTGTTTTAATAATTATCTATGTATTTATTAGTTAGTTTATGAATATCCGATTATAGTTATTGTTCATATTTCTTATTTTGTACACCTACCACTGTTTTGTCCTTTTTACCCGACTGCCGAAGGAGGGTAATGTGTTTATCAGTCTATGTATGTATGTATGTATGTTTGTTCCTATGTGGCGTTCTAGAGACCAAACGCGTTGACCGATTTTGATGATTCTTAAGTCAATCGATTCGTCTTAATTCTGCGAGTGTCACTGCCTACATTAAAATTGGAAAATACAAAAATGGCGGCTTTTGGGCTTTTGGAAGAAAAAAAATATTTTTCTTCCAAACCCATCGTGTGGGGTACCAAAATAAAGGATTTTAAGAGGCGATTTCAAAAATATATAATACTTATATGTTTAAATGTACCTAATTCTAAAAATAAATAACTAAAAAGTTGTAAATAAAAAAAGTTAATTAAAAATATCAAAAAACCCGACTGTTTAAAAAGCAAACTAAAAAGACGTAAACAAGAAGAAAATCATGCTGTGCAGTCGGAGGATACATTTGGTTTTGGTCCGCCAGCTCGCGAATATGTAACCTCCGACTGCACAGCATGATTTTCTTCTTGTTTACGTCTTTTTAGTTTGCTTTTTAAGTTGTCGGGTTTTTTGATTTTTTTAATTAACTTTTTTTTAACCCAAAGGTTGACTCGTAGATAATGCCCTTGCTGCTTTAAGTCCGCCTATGTATCACTATTCTACATGAAGTTTAAATAAATAAATAAATTGTCAGAAGCTGAAATCTGAGAAATTCCTCCAGCCAGATAGGCAGTCGCCCCATGTAACTGGTATGGTTGACAAAAGACTTTGTAACTTTAAACCCCTTTAAGATGTAATAGATGTCTAATGTTTACAGCTTTTTCATATAAAATAAACTATCCTGATTAACGGACCGTGTCTGATGTAATAACTTTTTTCATGATCCAACACTGGTCCAGGTGGACAGATGACCTGATGAGGGTGACGGGAGTCCGCTAGATGCGAGACGTACGGGACCTGTCAATGTGGTAACGCTTGGGGGAGGCCTATGTCCAGCAGTGGACGTATATTTTATATTTTTTTTTATTTAAGCCACATAAACCACACAAACAAGGACATAAAAAATTTAATGAGGTCTTATACTAGTATTTATGTCAATAACAGACGTGGACAACATGCATACATTTTATTATTATAGATAGGATCACGCTTGACTACTATCTCACCAGATGGTAAGCGATGATGTGGTCGACGGTGTAGCATGCTTGCCTAGAAGTAACCTAATTACTCTTTACTTAAATACCCCGAGGTTTAGCTATCGGGAAACACAGACTCCGGCAGGGTATTCCACTCTCACTCTCATAAAAGTATTTCTAAAACTTTTAGTGCGTATGGGTGGAATGTCCATCATGTACCGATGGTGCCGTAGATCTTCTAGTCCGATGATGAAACGAGCTAGCTGGAATTAGATCATGCAATTCCATCGCACACTCCCCGAAATGCAACCATCTTTTGCTAATATTATGACGATCCAACACTCACGTAATTTTCTCTTTATTTCCAGGTCTTGACAGAAGAAAAAGGCTAGCAGACATGCGGGTGGTTATCACTCAACACTTCACAGAAAGAACAGTCACACCTGGGGGCGATGTGAGTATTAATTAACTGGTACTGGATTCCGGTTTTAATGAACTTCTATGCGAATTTTCTCATCAAAAAATTCTTAACTCAGGAATTGGAGGAATGACGCCTAGAAAAAAAATTTTGTTAAATATAGCAGCACTCTACAAGTTGAATAGAAAACAAAACAAAATTTAAAAAGTAGTTATTAAAAATATTAAAAATTCCGACTGCATACGAACCGAACTAAAAAGACGTTAACAAGAAGTAAATCATGCTATTTAGTCGGCGGATATGTCACTCAGGAATAATGTAGCTTTCAATTGGTGAAAGATTTTTTTAAATCGGTCCAGTTGTTTCGAACCTATTCGGTACAAACAAACAAACAAAAAAATCTTTCCTATTTATAATATTAATAAGTATAAAGTATAGATATACTTGCGCTTGACCACTATTATCTCACCTGACGGTAAGCGATGATGTGGTCGACAATGAAGCACGCTTGCTTTCTTTATTTTCTTCTTTCATACTTCTTTTTAGTTCGCTTCTTATGCAGTCGGGTTTTTTATTTATAACTATTTAGTTATCATTTTTTTACGAATTATGTACTTATAAACATATTATTAGTAGTAGGTACATATTTTTTGTAATCAACTCTTAAAATTCTTTATTTCAATATCTATATTTAATTGAGATCCTCACAATATGGCACCCAAAATTCGGCATTTTTCTTTTTTTGCTATTTTAATGTAGCCAGTGACACTCGCAAGGTTAAGACGAATCGATTGACGTAAGAATCACCAAAATCGGCCAACGCGTTTGGTATCCATAACGCCACATAGGAACAAACATACATACGTACAAACATTATGTATGTATAGACTGATAAACACTTTAGGTACCCTCGTTTGGTAGCGCAGTCGGGTAAAAAAATGAGATGCGTCGAAAGTTAACATCGAATATTGCTGACAAGAAAAAGCAAAACCATGTTTAGCTCAATTTTAGTTATGCTTTACATAGTTTGTTCTTTTTTAGGGTTCCGTACCTCAAAAGGTATAAAAGGTTATAAGATCACTTTCTTGTCCGTCTGTCCGTGTGTCACCACCGATTTTCTCAGGAACAGGTGGACCTAGCAAGTTGAAATTTATACCAGATACTGAAGTCTATAGTCCCTATTAGGTGTGTAAAAATCAAGGTCCTAAATCAACACGATATAAATATATAAGCAAATTTAGATTTTCGCGAAAACTTGTAAGTACCAAAATTTACCTTAATTTTCAACTTTTAGGTTTTCTTATTTTTTAGGCATTTTCCCTTTACTTGTGCCGTAAGACCTAGAATAAATTAATAATTATAGGTCAAGCGGAAGTAATTATATGTTTTGGGTCGAAAACTTATAAGGTAGTTCCCGGTAATCACGAAATTTGGCAAAAAGTAAGGACTTACAGCACAAATAAAGGAAACATTTGTAAAAATAAAAATAAATCATTGTAAAAAAAAAGGTATGTTATGGTGGTATAATGGTTAGGTACGGAACCCTCGGCGCACGAGTTCGACTCGCACTTGACCGGTTTTTTTTTCCTTTAAAACTTCACCGTTTTGGGCTATTTTGGGCTAAAAAGCTTTTATATCTTGTGCTATTTCAAGATATAGATATGTCTGGTTTACGCGTAATAAAATATTTTGCAAGTACCTACAGTCATATTAATGCCTAAACAATATATCACGGGAATTTAACGCGATGATTTAGATTATTTATTTACCTATTTAACCCGACGTTTCGACCGTGTTGCAACGATCGTGGTCCCGATAGGTAACTAAATAATCTAAATCATCGCGTTAAATTCCCGTGATATATTGTTTTCCATTAAAAACGCGAAAGTTTTAAAGGTAATATATTAATGCCTATATTGTTTTTAACCGACTTCCCAAAAAAGAGCAGGTTTCTCAATTCGACCGTATATATATATATTTTTTTATGTGTGTTCGCGGATAACTTCATCGTTAATGAACCGATTTTGATGATTCTTTTTTTGTTGGGAAGGAAACCAGGGTGGTACCATGATAAGGAAACCAGGATCTGATGATGGGATCCTAGAGAAATCGAGGAAACTCCTCAAATATTATAGGCATAAATATAGCATCATCATCTTCCTGCCCTTATCCCATGTTACTTGGGGACGGCGCAACACGTTTGCTTCTTCCATACCGTCCTATCCCCCGTCATGTTAATACTGACTCCCTTTTCTTACATATCACTCCTTCCACACAGTCCATCTATCTTATCTTTGGCCTTCCTCTCCCTCTCCATCCATCCACATTTATATTCATAACTCTTTTAGTAATATGCGTTTCATCCCTCCTCATCACATGACCACACCAGGACAAACGGTTTCCTTTCAACTTTTCTGCCACTGGCGCCACTTTCAAACTGCCTCTAATATACTCATTTCTCACTTTATCCAATCTCGTCACGCCGCACATCCATCTCAACATTCTCATCTCTGCTACATGCAATCTCCTTTCATCCATCTTTTTCACAGCCCAACATTCCGATCCATACAGTATGACAGGTCTAATCACGGACTTGTAGATTTTCCCCTTTAACTTGAGGGGCATCCGTGGGTCGCAAGTTGTTCCATATATATAACATTAAATAAATATAGCGATTTTGGTATTTTCATCAATAATGCAATCATTTGCACTCAGTCGTGTTTGGGCTTATTGGAATCGTCATAAGATGTAACTTTGGCTATAAATAATTTTCATGTTAATTGGAGGTACCTACCAAAACTAAAAAGAGGAAAATAATAAACTTTTTAACAAAAAATCAAACCTACTTCCACAACAAAACACTTCAAAGCGAAAAATAACTTTATTTTTCGAAGTCGGTGTCGAATAACGGAAAACATAAAGAAAGTTATTTTTCGCTATGAAGTGTTTTTTTTTGGAAGTCGGTTTGATTTTTTTTTAAAAGCTAATTGTTCATTTAATTCACAATCTTCAGATCAGCATGCAATGTGCAGCGAGCGGTGACCGACCTCCACAGTTCATATGGGAAAGAGACGGCATTGTTGTAACCAGTAATACAGATCCCAGGTAATTATTATCTATCAATTATTGTCTCTCAGTTTTGTAAAATTAAAGAAAAGCCCACCAAGTGCGTGTTGGACTTTGCACATTAAGGGTTCCGTACCAATTTATCAAGATATTGGTATTTTTTTGTAAAGTATACGTAATAATAAACAATGTCCCCAAATTGCAAGTTCAGATGTCAAATTCTTCGGATATATATATATGTGTGACAGACGACAGATAGACGGACAGACGGAGCGACGGACAGACAGACAGACGAACACGTGAGTGACATGACAGCAATAGGGCTCCATTTGGACCCTTCGGACGGACCCTAAAAATTAATATAATAGTCTCATAATGAATGAAGGTAACTAAGTTTCCTACTTACCTAGTAGGTATATCGGGAAGGTACAGCTTATTAGTTCCATATCGAATACCTATAAATAAGGATGATCCTTAACAAAACCGTCGTTTTTTAAACCATTATGAATTATTGACACACCTAAAAATTTACACTATGCAGTAGATATTCTTGATTTATTTTCTTTTATAGGAATTGATAATGTTGTTTGTAACGGTAGTTTTAAAGTCGCTCCTATATCGGAGAAACTAACCGAGAGCCATCTCAGATGGTATGGTCACGTGATGCGAAGAGACGAAGAACACGTAGTGAAGAAAGCTTTGCAACTGTCTGAACACAAGAGAGGTAGAGGACGACCTCCGGCTACGTGGTGGACTAGCATGACGAAACTCCTATTGGAGGAAAAATTGCCGGACCCGACAACCCAGGACAGATTGTCCTGGCGCCAGAAAATTAGGAGAACCGACCCCACCTAAAGTGGGATAGTGCTAGGAAGAAGAAGAAGATAATGTTAGTTTGTTCCTAAAGAATTTGACGTAATTCTCTTACCTATAGAAATGTCTCTTGTAGCTAGTACATACTTAACCAACACCAACCTAGAACTCATATCCTTCCAGATACGCCCTCGGTCAGTTGATGACATCAGACAACGCAGTAGCATCCCAGCTGAACATCACTCGAGTGAGGGTTGAGGATGGAGGGTTATACTCTTGCACGGCTAGGGAGGGTGACCATGTGGCTTCTCATGACAACAGGCTAGATGTTTATGGTAAATCTATTTTTTTTTTCGAGTTTGATGTCCTCTGGCCTGAAGTGGGCGGAGGGGTCTGTCCGACTCTTACTGACTAAAACCAACCCGGGTGTTCCCTCGCACACTTGCGTCGGGGGTTGTGGGTGCATTTGCGTTTCCGCTGCATGATAAGTCTATCATACTGCAACTTCTTTATTTACCATTTACCTTGCATTTTCCCAGCACCTCAAAGAGCAGGAACCTTCTTAGCGTGCTCATTCCATCATAGACCTTAAGTTTTAGACAAAGTCATATTCTGTCAGCTGTAAAGCTTTCTCACCAATTCTTTGATCACCGATTTCTCTATCAATTGTGGACCCATTTGGAAAAAAATATTTTGTGTGAACTCTTTCACACAAAATATTTTTTTCCAAATGTTCTCAAATTGGTCCCATTTTAATTTGGTGAAGATGAATTTCGAAGATATACAACAGAAATCTTCAATAAATGACGGAAAATCTCTCGGGATTGCTGTAATCGCATGTCTGTTTATAGTTTATATTATTTCATAACTTAACGTCACACCATTTTGCTCTAAAGGGGTACGCAGATGTGTACAGTTCACCTTGGCCTTACACTCTCATTTCACCGATTATGTTCCAAGTTTCGAGATATTCGATTAATCTATTCTGGCATTTCGGTACCTTACTAAAGAACTTATCTATTAAGTACCATTAAAAGGGGAAAAATAAAAACCTTTTTTATATAAAAATACTACAAAGTGAAAAATAACTTACTTTTTGGAAGTCCGTGCACATAACGAAAAAAAGTGGCACTTAACAAAGACACCAACTTCCAATAAGAAAGTTACTTTTCACTTTGTAGTGTTTTTATTTGGAAGTCGGTAGTATTTTTTTATAAAAAGAGTTTTTTTATTGTAATCGTTATCGTTTTTATAAAGAGTATTTGTCTACAGCCTTTTCTATCTAAAATCCGAGATAGGGACAAAACCAGAGTCATCATTAAATTCATTCTATAAGGATTAGGATTAGGATACCTACAGATTAGGATTTGTCCATAAATGTATCTATGTTTCTTATCGTCTTGTTAAAATGTTCTATTGTTTCAACTTCCAGGTCCACCATACATCAGATCCCTTCCACCAGTGAAAGTACAAAGTGGAGAATCAGTCAACTTGAGGTGTCCGTTCTATGGATATCCAATAAGGTAACAAAGAATTATTATTTTCATAAGGAGCTATTTAATGTAGTACACCGGCGGCACCTAACAACGCCAAAAACTGATTACATACATACATACATACATCCGCATGGGGGTAGGCAGAAACTACAGAACGCCACCTGCTACGATCCTTACATACTTCTTTTGCTTCACTCACATTCATACATCTAGTCATACACACACGCCGGTTATGAGTACTGATTAACTAGTTACTATTACTGGCTTTTTAAGGCTTTGCTCTTTCATACTTAATTTTAATTTTTGATAAATGAAAATGAATACTTACTGTCATAAAATGTCTTTGCTAGTATTGAACGTAGACTTCGAAGTATTCAAAGTACATGATACTACGAACTAATTTCGATAATAATAAAACAATATGAACGTTATTGAAACAAGTAACGTTTAGAATCTTTAAAAGATTATTTTATTGGCAGTCTACGATGAAGCTAGTTTTTCAAGATAGGATATAGAAATAGATTCTGTAAGTAAGCAAGCTCTAGCAATATTCATTTCTTATTCCAGCAAAATCGACTGGGAATTCCAAGGCAAGTTGCTTACATCAAACGCGATCTTCCAATCCCGCTACAAGAGGTCCCACCCAAAACGCAAAAGTCGACGGAACGCACCGAGCGTCAACATTAATGGAATTCTTTCCATACCAGAAATATCCAAAGAATCTAACGGTGCAGTATACACTTGTATAGTGACCAGTCCTTCAGGAGAAATGGCTAGAAGAGCTTTCGAAATACAGGTTATAGAAGCACCCGTGTTAGATGATCTCTTGTTGGGAACAAATCTGCAAGAAGGACAGATCGTAAATATATATTGTAATGTTAGGACTGGGGATCTGCCAATACATTTTGAGTGGTTGAAGGAAGGGAAGAGGATTCCTAGTGGTTTGAAGGTAAGGTTATTCGTTGATTATAACAAATATATTAACATATATACAATGGAATATTCTAAAAAAAACTAGCCTATATACAAATTCAAAGGGCTGGCAACATTGCCACGTTGGATGACAATGCTGATTCTTTGGCCGAAGAAAACGCCAGCCCTCTGGTCACGTGAAGAGCCGACGAGCTTTGTGCTAATTTGTAGAAAGATGATTGATGTAGTTTCTTGATATTTCTGGGTCTGCTTTGAAAACGTTTACTAAATGATTGCCTACTTCTCCATCTATAGAGCACATGAAAGGTTTGATCCCTCTGCACTACGAGATTTTTACAATTAGTAAAAAGGGTTTTCTTAATGGTACTTATGATTTTAATGGCTTCCGATTTACTCTCTGTAAAAGTTCCCTTTTATGATAGTCCTGTGTTTGTCTAATTTGGTGACACATTACTAAAATTAAAAACTATAACTGCAAACCTTAGAACCAAATATACGTCCCCTTAAAACTCAAGTATATACTTTTATAATCCTTTGTTGTCTCACTGCTAGGCAAAGCTGTCCCCCATAGCTTTCCACTCTTCCCGATTTTTGCCTTCTATGTCTATTATATACTTAAAGTTTAAAAAAGTCAAAGTCAAGTCAAAGTCAAATGTATTTATTTCAACTAGGCCATTATGCGGCACTTTTGAACGTTAAAAATTTACATGTAATAAAAAATTGATTCTACCGTGCATTCGGAAAAGTAGGTTGATATGGAGAAGAATGCACAAGAAACTCCATACTTACTCTTTAAAAAAAATAAAGGCTTTATACAATATTTACATAAGTAGTACATACATTAATAAATTCTTATACGTGAGAACGATGCACCCAGAACTACTATACTAAATATAAGTTTAAAGTATTACAAGCACTAACAGGTAAATTCCTTCGATTGATAAATAGGGACATGGTTCTCACATACTTACAAAAATCATTAATTGCTAGTTAATTTATTTATTTATTATAATTTCACTACATGCTATCGATTTTGGATAAAATATGTAAAAGAATATTTTACAAACTTTTATTTATCTTGCAATGTATGTATCTATGCAAGTGTGTTGGGTCAAATCTTGCAACTGAATTTTACAGCAGTTATCCTCCACCGATTAAGATGAAATTTTGCTAACAAACGTTCAGTTTGGATGACAATGCATGGCTTAGTAAAGGGAATAAATATAATGACCACCAAAAAAAACTTTGTGACGATAACCCCTAACCACCAAATCTAGTAATATACTGACAAAAATAGTAAATGATCACCAAATTTAGTAAATTGATCACCAAAGTTTTAATAGCAAATTATTGCGCTATTTAATGTTGTAAAATAGGTTAGGTTAGGTTAGAACTGTGACCAACCGCGCGCGAGCCGAGCGAGCAAAGCGAGCGGTGCCGCGGCAGCGGCCGGCGAGCGCTACTTCCAAGTTGCTCCCAGAAATTTTATAATCTTTTTGGTCATTGGTTTAATTTTGGTGATCATTTACTACTTTTGGTGATCATTTACTACTTTTGGGTTAACAATGATTTATTTGGAGTCATTTTGCCTAAACAGGATAGCGAGATGTTAAAACTTTGGTTATAATTTTACAATAAGATGCGGGTTTAATTTTGGTGATCATTTACTATTTTTGTCTGTTATATGTTACTATATCTGGTGGTAAGTTAAACATAAGCCCTTAGTAAATAACGTCATTATAAATCTAATATGGTAGACGGCCCAAGATGGCGGACTAGATATTTTTTGTGCACTGCCATGGGTATCAAATGAAAGGGTTTGTTGAGAAGATTACGAAATAAGCTTGTTTAAAAAAAATATTTTTTATATAGAATAAAAATTCTAACATTTAAATAAACGTTTTCGCATTGATAACACAATGTTTGCTTACTATGTTTCAGGTGGTTGAAAGAAACTCCGAGCTCTTCAGTGCCCTAGTGATCAAGAAAGTGTCCTTAGAACATTGTGGTACCTACACATGCGTCGCCTCAAACCATGTAGCAAAAGTTAATAGATCTACTGAGTTGTATATAAAAGGTAAGAGCCATCCAATAAATATGTACTTTAAGCATTCGTCACCAAAGCGGGAAACAAATTAAGATTTCCAACTGCGAAAATCTTACACTTTCTGCAAAGATATTCCTAAAGTTCTCAATAATCTTTGAATAGATCAAATACAGCTTAAATTCATAGCAGCACGTCTTCTTCTATTACAGTCGCACCAAAATGGCTAGAAGAACCGAACAACTCATCTCTTCTCCTGGGCAGAAGAGGTGCAGTGTCGTGCAGTGCCAGCGGCTACCCACAACCTCAAGTGCACTGGATGAAGAAAGATGGTATGGCGTTATGATTTGACATCATTCCTCAACATATTTACTACTTGAAAACTAACTCTTAATGCTCTCTTTTTTATACACAATACTGTGTATTTCACACGTTTTATTTTACTTTTCATTGCTTTTTCCTGTGTGTCCATGTAAACGTACGATCAATTTCGCTTAGTAAAAATCGCCTATTGGATCGAATTGAGCTATCAGAGATCCTAGACAAGTGTCATCCTATCATCGAAAGCGTGGCGATAGCGATTGTCAAAAAGGCAAAATTGTATGGGATTGACAAGCGATGTCTAAAAATTACGTGACTGATGCCACTTTCCTAGAGCCTCAGGATGGTCACTAAAGTCGGCTCTTCACGTAACCAAAGTACTGACCTTTTCGGTCAAAGAATTAGCAATACCAACGTGGCAATGCTTCCAGCATTTTGGGCAAAAACCGTTTGAAAGCGATATGGACGAATTTTTTGATCACCAATGAGTTTTTCCTCGCACTATCAGTTTGGACATACTATACTATGTACGTCAATTTATTAGTCCATAATAATTCTACCTCTTTCGTAATGGCAGAGTTGCTTCTAAGCTCGATAGGTGGAATCAAAATAGATGGCACTATCAAAATCAAAATAAAAAAAATTTTTTTTCATGTAAACCTTATGTATGTACTTTTGAATTGTCAAACAAAATATATTTGCACATTTGAAAGCGTCAGTAGGTCTATATGGAGAAGAATGTGCGAGTTACACCACGGACACTCTTTTGCATCAGTTTTAATTACAAGTATTTGGTTACATCATTCTTATTGGCAAAATAAATATATTTGAGAACGATTTAAAAAGACGTGCATATACGTAAAATCGTCTAAAGTAAAACAAACAATTCAAAAATACAATAAGTACATAGTTAAAAACAGACTGAGGCAGCTAAGTTGTGACCAATCCCAACTGATGGTGCACGTTCACGAACATGACGCATGGATTGGCACCACTCAGCTCAACCGTCATGAAGAGAACCGAATGATCCAACACATGTGCCACCATCAGAGAGCCATTAGAGAAAGCATGACTCACTCAACTAGTACTACTATTCGAAAAGGGTATATTATATAATTGGTATTTTATTATTAATAACACAAAAAAAAGTATTTTTTTGTTATTTTCAGCTCTTCTGGGAACATGGCAACCAGTCATAGAACTGGCTGGTGGTGGGATCCTGAGCCTGCCAAACGGGACCCTCATCATTGAAGAAGTATCTCTTACTGATGAAGGATTATACTCCTGCAACGTGGAAAATGGAGTGGGGCAGCCGCTCAGCAAGACTGTTTGGATGAGTGTAAATAGTACGTTCTTTTTTAAATAAGACAAACAGATGATGACAGTTATTACTGTCATTGAGAACATATCTATACTATAAATATATATCTTAATATATATATTTCTTGTGTGCGTGTGTATGTGACTGAACTCCTCCTAAACGACTGGACCGATTTTGATGAAATTTTTTGTGTGTGTTCGTGGAGATTCGAGAATGGTTTAGATTTACAAAAAAAAAAAAAAAAAATGGAAAATTAGGGTAGGGTAGGTAGGGTAGGGTAGGTAGGGTAGGGTAGGTAGGGTAGGGTAGGTAGGGTAGGGTAGGTAGGGTAGGTAGGGTAGGGTAGGTAGGGTAGGGTAGGTAGGGTAAGTAGGGTAGGTAGGGTAGGGTAGGGTAGGTAGGGTAGGGTAGGTAGGGTAGATGCATATTAGGAGTTTTTATGGCAAAACAAAGTTTGCCGGGTCAGCTAGTAATATTATAAAGTTGAAGAGTTTGTTTGTTTGAACGCGCTAATCTCAGGAACTACTGGTTGAAATTGTGTGTTTTTTTATGTTTTTTGATTTTTAATTTTTGTGTTGGTTATTCCATTTATCGAGGAAGGTTATAAGCTATATAACATCACGCTACGACCAATAGGAGCGGAAGCAAAATTATTCCTTTTTGAGAGCTTCCGTTGCGTGCGCTGCGTAAGCGGTTAAAGTTACGTAACATTCATTTAAGTTTAACTTGGACATTCCTGACTACGGTGAAGGAAAACATCGTGAGGAAACCTGGACTTGTAGTGAGTTTATTATAAGATGGTGCTCCATTGGTGTAATTGCTGCAAGGCGTTCCAGTGTGAGGGTAAACTAAAAAATAAATAAATAAATGTATGTAGGGTAGGGTAGGTAGGTAGCAAAGCCGCGTGGGACAGCTAGTACTACAATAAAAACAATGTTGTTTGGGATTATAGCCGAGTAAACAATAGATTATTAAGAAATCGATTCCTAAGACATCGATACTTTGTAAAGCTTTTTAATCAAAAATGTGCTACTACTGTTCTATATTTCAGAGCCCGTCCACTTCGAATCCTCTTCTACTAATGCGACGTCACGACTTGGTCACCCCGTCACGCTCGAGTGTCGACCACTAGGTGACGAGCCCATCAGAGTCACTTGGACTCATGGTGGAAACGCATTGGATTTTATTAGTCAGAGGTTTGTAAACATTTTTGGCAAAATATGTAGTAATAAAATTTCTTGATGAACTATTTCTATCAATACGAGAACGTGCAACCGTTATTTATATTACCTAGAGCAGCATTAAAGAGTTTATGTATGAAGGAGTCGTCAAAGTACGGCACCATCATATTGGTAGTAAAAATATTACCTTATGTGAATCGTGCTCAAAACGGAGAATGGATGTCTTCGACTTTCACCCAGTTCCTGAAAAATATCTTCAAATCCCTAACCATTTTTATCTGCTGCTAATCTGTTACTTGTGATAGGTCGACCATAATGGCAAAAGCTAATCTTAGACTGAGATACCCACTATTCATGAGTTATACTAACAAGCGAATCTATACAATTCCATGGACATCGTCACACTTGATTCAAAGATAATAAAATTATTCACCAGGTAACCAGAGCATTTTCTCATTCCAGAGCCAAAATATCAGAATCTAAGACAGCCCTCGGCGTTGTCAGTACCATTAACCTGCAGTACTCGGAGACGGGAGATGCGGGACTGTATCAGTGCAGAGCCACCAACCCGTATGGAACTTCCAGCTTTAGTGTGCATCTTACGATATTGGGTAAGCAATATCTGGAACTAAATTCCTCAACGCAGCTTGCGGTAGGTGTGATTCATGAGAAAATATACCGTTACGTAAGATTTTTGCGCGGTACATCCTCGCTACTCTTTAAGAGTTAAAAAATGCATGAGAAAGTTCGCTACTGAACTTACACATACAGACCGCATACGTGTTTTTGTGCCATATATGTCTAATCGGTTGTTCAAGCCAAAGTATTTAATTATGTGCAGTTATACACATGTGCAATACTTTTTACTTTTACAGACTTTAGAACCAACTAACCAACATCATGCATTTCTGCGAATTTTATGTCATTACGGCTCATATCAATAATTTTACCTTCCTTGTCTTTCTGTATTTGGAGATCTCTGACCGTGTTAATTTGTGGTTGACTCCTTCAGCCATTTATGCTATCAATGGGGATTTCTGCTGCAGTTTCCTGATGCATTATTTCCTCATTTATCCACAATTTAGAAAAGAAAGAAACTGGTTGCGTTATCTTTTGAAAGTGTTTTGGTATTACCCATAGATATAGTATGTAGCAAAAAAATTCTAAATCTATGGTATTACCAGATACTTTACTGTCATAGCAACATATTTCTTAATGTAGTCACAGATAATATAATTACTCAAATATAGATAGAGTTCCAGTTCTTTTCAAAGACTTTGAATTCGCTTCATGCTACGCTCTACTAACTTAAATCTATGGTTCATCACATCCACTGCTGAATATAACTAAACTAAACCAAAAAAAGAAAAAATGTCTCTGCGTCGGACGTGTTTTGTGCGTCTCGCATCCAGTGCATTTCCGTGATTCTTTAAACCTCAAAAACCCATTAAAACTTGTGGTCTCTATTAGCACTCCTTCTTTTTCTCTCTTAGAACCTCCCACCCCACCGTCAGACCTACGCACCGAGACAGTCCGCTCCCGCACCGCCACAGTGTCGTGGCGCGACACTCTCAGAGCGCACGCGCGCCACTACACGATGCAGTACTCTCACACGCACTACAGCGACACCGTGTGGGAACATGCTACTACTATGAATGTTACCAGGTAAAAATATGTAGCCAAGTTTATGTGCTACGCTCAGTTGTTTTTACTATATTTCAGCGTTATGCCATTCGAACCACACTGCAAAGTTTCTGAATTCATTCAAAGGTTGTTAACCGACTGCCCAAAAAGGAGGTGGTTCTCAATTTGGATGACTTTTTCTGTTTTATGTATGTTCGGGCATAACTCCGTCATAAATTAACGGATTTAGAAGAATTCTTTTTTTGTTCGAAAGAAGTTTATTTCGAAATGGTTCCAATTGAATTTGGTAAAATTCTGATGAAGAACTTCGAAGATAATATACAAAAGAACTCTTCAATAAATGACGCCAAATCTCTCAGGATTGCTGTAGTCACACGTCTGTTTATTGTTTACTCCATTTCATAACATACCATCACGCCAGTATGCTCTAAGGGTACGCAGGAGTTCACCCTGGTACACTGTCATTCCACCGATTATGTTCAAGTTACATGTTATTCGGCTGGTCTATTTTGGCATCACTGTGGGCATTACAGTTACCTTACTATACAACTTGTCCTTTACCGACTTCCAAAAAAAACACTACAAAAAGAGAAAAATAACTTTCAATTTCGGAAATTTTTGTATTTTTTTGTAAAAATGTATTTTTTTTATAACTGTGATTCACGCCTGTTTTTCCCCGAAGAATTAGACAAAGGGATAGGAGGACCTAAAACATCCCGTGCAATAAACTGCGAGCCTATTTATTACCCAAAACTAGACTTGGGGCTATTACTGAAAAATTCCTAATGGAAAGCCGAACAACACCCTCAGTAGACCAATGTGGCTATCTATTTTATCTCAGTCTCTTCTTTCTCTCACTCTACTCCGCCTCTCCTATTTCAGAAAAGAACAAGAGCTCCGTCAAGCAGTAGAGCTGCAGAACCTCCGACCTGCCACGCCGTACGCTGTCCGCATCGCTACGGGCAACCAAGTCGGTGTGTCCATGTATACAGCCCCTGTGCATTTTACTACGCATGAAGAAGGTATAGCATTGAAGTAACGAACATAAATAATTTTGGACTAGACTTGCTTAGGATATTACAATTTAATCAGATACCATTCACTAGCTTTTAAAAAAAAGTTTCATCAATCACGCCAGTAATGATCAAGTTTAGGTGTTCATTTCAACAGTAGCCGTTCTACCAAGTATCAGTCTAAAATCTGAACAAGGGGAAACAAATTATGGATCTGTCTATATGAGTCTCATTACACATTGCCCATATCAAACTTCAAATCAAGCCCTTCACACAAAGTTTTTGCATCTCCAAAAACGAAGTCTAAATATATAAACTGTCCCACTGTTAAGTGAAAATCTCCTACACCCCCTACACCTAACAAAACCTCTGAAACCGTAACCATTTCCATTCACATATGTTTTCGTATAATTCCAGCGCCATCATCAGCGCCAGTGAACGTACAAGTGCAGCAAACAGAGAGCCCGGGAGAGCTGCACGTGTCGTGGTCGGCGCCTCTGAAGGAGTCGCACAACGGACTCGTCGTGGGATATCACGTGAAGGCCGTCGCGCAGAGCGTTGGCACAGGTTAGTTCATCAACATCATCATCAATTCAGCAAAAAGACGTCCACTGCTGAATATAGTCCTCCCCCAAGTGTCGCCACATATACCAGTCCTATGCATCTCACATCCAGCAGATTCCCGCAGCCATAATCAGGTCATCGGTGCACCTCAGACTTTTTTTCCGGTACGCAGTCATCATTCCAGATAATCCTTTAGCTACATTACACAAATAAACTTGACTTGACTCATCATCATCATCAGCCTTTTAATGTTCCCACTCACCCCTATCAGGCCTCCTCCCTATGAGAGAGAGAATGGGCCGTAATCCACCACGCGGGCTCATTGCAGGTTGGTGATGTGACATGCCTTCAAATTTTTGGTTCTAGGACACGCCGGTTTCCTTGCGATGTTTTCCTGCACCGTTTTTAGAGCAGTGGTGATGAAATAATTATACACAAAGTAAAGCACCTGCCTTGGTTCGAACCCACGACCGAAAGTAAGTCGGGGCCGTTACCACTGGGCTACCACTGCTCTGACTCATCAAGATTCATACAATGACCTACTTCAAACTTGTCCATTCAGTTTCAGATGAAGCGGACACGCGAACTATCAAAGTCTCGCAACTATCAGGCAAGCAAGAAACTTTGTTGAGCGGCCTTATGAAGAACACCAGGTAAGGTACCTACTCTATTTAAGTCAATTCAGTCAGTCTTTCTAGAGCAAGTAGGTCAAGTTAAAAGATTGGTAAAAAATAAAACGACTGCCAAAACAAAACACTACAAAGCGCAAAATAAATGTATGTTCCGAAGTCAGTGTCTTTGTACTTTCCTAGGTATATTTTTCCTTTTTTCGACACCATCTTCGGAAAAGAACTTTATTTTTCCCTTTGTAGTGTTTTGTTTTGGAAGTCGGATTTATCTTTTTGTTAAAGAAGAAGCATACTTAGCATTAAGGTATTCCAGTGGCAATTTGTGGTCTTCTTCATCGGTTCCACTTCATCAAACGATACTTTCTGAGTGCAAATAATTGCACTGTTGATGAAAATGCCAAAATCACGATATGTATGCCTATAAAATTTGAGGAGTTCCCTCGACTTCTCCAGGATCCCATCATCAGATCCTGACTTGATAATGGGACCACCTGGGAAGTGCCAAGTGTTGAATACAGGCCTGCGGATCACATCCAAGAAGCAACATTGAGGCCCATGAGCAATGCTGCTACTCTTGGATCCTACAAGGTCTATACCCGCGAAACCGCAATAGTATTTTTTTTTTTAAAGAACAATTTTCCAAATCGTTCCAGGCGTCTTTGAGTAATCGGGATTTTGAGTCTAGGGGAGGTTGTTATAAGCAACTGTTGCTTATAACAACCCCCACTACACTATTATTGATAACCAACGCCCAGCACACACGAGGCAGTTAGCCGCTATACCAACAGCATTCCCAGTAGCTTAATCTGCCCACAACCTTTTATTCTCAAACTGAGCTGAGAGGATCAACCTTCTGTGTTATTTCTAGGTATGCCGTATCTGTATCAGCTTTCACTAACGCTGGTTCGGGACCATTCTCACTGCCAGTTTTTCAAGATACACGAGAGGGAGGTAAAATACACTGAAATATTGTCATTTCTATTGATTAGCCAGTGAATTTTAGATTTTAATTTGTAATTGAACTGAGACACAATTTGATTACGCACACTGACTTATTCAATTTACTCATCTACATATTTTTTGTTTTTTAGGGTTCCGTACCCAAAGGCTAAAAAACGGGATCCTATTACTAAGACTCCACTGTCCGTCTGTCTGTCACCAGGCTGTATCTCATGAACCGTGATAGCTAGACAGTGAATTTTCACAGATGATGTATTTCTGTTAACGCTATAACAACAAATACTAAAAACAGAATAAAATAAATATTTAAATGGGGCTCCCATACAACAAACGTGATTTTTTGCCCTTTTTTTGCGATAATGGTACGGAACCCTTCGTACGCGAGTTCGACTCGCACTGGGCCGGTTTTCTTCATATCCTTCTGCAGCTTCATTTTGACACTGTTATTTTGTATCTAATTTGATTATTATCATCTTCAGCTCCAGAACAAGCTCCATCATCAGTAGAATGTACTGCAGTGTCGTCAACATCACTTCGTATCGGCTGGCAGCCTATCGGTCTACCTGGACAGGGCAGCTCTCTTGTAGGATACACTCTGCTTTTTGCTACTGATGGTAAGTGGTCATTTAGATCTTTATAAAGGTAAAAATGAGAGATTTATGTAACTCAACTCCAGATTCATCCAGCCGTTCTGGCGTGATTGAGTAACAAACATACATCCCCACATCCATCCAAACTTTCGCATTCATAATATTCATCATATCAACCGAAAGACGTCCACTGCTGGACATGGGCCTACCCCAGGCGTCACTACATTGACCGTTTCCGTGCGTCTCGCATCCAGCGCATCCCGCAACCTTCACCAGGTTATCGGTCCACCTGGTGGGAGGCCTTCCAACGTGACGATACGTTTTGGTACGCGTTCGCCATTCCAGAACTTTTCTGCCCCATCGGCCATCCGTTCTGCGAGCAATGTGCCCTGCCCACTGCCACTTAACTTTGGCAATTCTTCGGGCTATGTCGGTAACTTTGGTTCTCCTGCGGATATCCTCATTTCTGACGCGATCACGCAAGGAAACTCTGAGCATAGCCCTCTCCATTGCCCTTAACAAACAACAACAACAAAACAACATTTCAACAACAACGTTTGATAACAATATGGTTCGATTTAATAGTTTCTTCATGACCATTACTAAGTTTTCAATAACTTCAAATATATTTTCAGAAGCTGCCTGGCAGAACCAAACATCGTTGCACTCAGAGCTTTACCTACAAGGTCTGCTGAAGTTCACCAACTACACAGTGAAGGTTGCTGGGTTCTCTAACTATGGAGCTGGACCTTTTTCTTATCCTATTGTCTGTGCTACGTTGCAAGATGGTAAGTAACATTATATTTTAAAACAGGGAAATAATAAAGCTTCCGAAAAACAAATTAACTACTAATTTTGACAATCTCGAAACCCTGGGGTCCCGGTCCCCCTTTCAAAGGAATACAACTCGCAGAGGCCTTGTTTAGGCATGTATCAGGAAATGAGACACCAACCGACGATTATCCTTCTATGCACTAAGCAAGTGCACCTAAGGGCCCCGGTTGGTGCTGGACTATTGCAAAATATGGAGAATGGAGAAAATGTAATGGGTTTGGTAGGTTTAGTGGATCGATTGCCTAAAACTATATGACGACTACTGGCCCCAGCCTGACCACTGCTCAACTACACAGGTATAAAATGACAGGGAGTGACTGATTTTCTAAATTAATGGGCACTCATATAGGGTCGCTAGCACTTTAGTGATGTCTAACTACTAACATTATTATTAATTTATTATGTTCTCTTAAAATAATCGTTTTTTTAATCTCTATCGAAACCAGCTTAATTTCTACTATTGTTTATAGAATAACTTTAATTTTAATGAAAACTACTACCCACCGGTCGGTAGTTTAGGTGTATTCGTGTTCGTTTCAACGAATAAGTCCAAGAGCGAGTGAAGGTTACTTTAGACCCTGCAGACAGAAATAGGAGGCCTGCGCTACATGGCTCGAAATGCTGTATTTAATTTTGGAATATTCAGTTATTATAATATACTACCTATCCCACGCGGCTTCGCGTCCGTCAACTGGCTACCTACCTATCCTATCCTACCTACCCTACATTCATGAATGTTGCGTAACGTAAAAAAAAAGCGCACGCAACGGAAGTTCTCAAAAAAATTTGCCTGATTTTGCAACATTTTTCATTTATGCTCCGCTCCTATTGGTCGTAGCGTGATGTTATATAGCGTTTAATCTTCTTCGATAAATGGACTATTCAACAACAAAATAATATTAAATCCAACCAGTAGTGCCTGACATTAGCGCGTTCAAACAAACAAACAAACTCTTCAGCTTTATAATATAAGTATAGATATATATTCCTTATTTTAGTCGGCATTTTCAGTATTTTATTCGGTCGTTTCTTTATTTGTATACGCATATAAGTTGTCGGCAAATAAGTAAATAATGCAATAAATTGCATATATTGAGTATGCTCATATTTAAAAAAATGGAGCTTTTATTACTAACATAAAAAATATAGATCTTCGGTAACTCTCACAGTCACATCACTTGAGAGCACTTTATAAGAGTACCTATCAAGAAGTAATAGTGGTCAAAGCCTATAAATAAAAAAGTAAACAATTTATAGCCAAGGCACAGCGACAAAGAGTCAGAAGATGTAAAGTTTAAGAACGATATATTGAATCATGGGATGGTAAAAAAGGTTTGGGTATTATATCAATTTAAAATGCTTCAGATAGGCAGCTGTAGTTGAATTAAATTTCTTGATTTTTATACAAGTTCAAACTTGACTGAGGTAGAATATTGAGAGAGCATTTATTTTTCTCTGCCTCATATCCTCTCAGACCCATAGTGATGAACGTGATAGAAGATAGTCCCAATTCAAAAAACAGGTTATTTTTTGGGCATGGTAATCAAATGCACAACATGATCCATTATTTTTTAGTAGAAAACACCTTATAACTATTGTTAGTATCATTACAAATAAACAAACAATTAGAAATAAATATTGTACATATAAAAATAAAATTGACAATAAATGAGCAATTACAATAAATAACAACCAGAAAATATAAATTTCAAATACTTAGAAGATTAAAAATGTCAAAAAAATTAAAATGTCAGTAAAAAAAAAAAGTACCAAAAAGTCAACAGCTAAAAATTTCAAAAAATAAAAAACTTAAATACAGATATAAAAATAACGTAACACATTTGGTAAGTTTACACAAACTTAGGAACTATTGTTAGTACTTATACTCGTGACTACCAGAAACAATTATTGTTTGTGATACTTGTTATACGCCTCACTGGCATGTAGGCGAATCCAGCATCTTAATTTTTCACTGTCTTATTCTCCCCAGTGCCCGGTCCACCAGCAGACATCAAAGTCCTAGTCCTTTCGTCATCATCCCTCCTCATCAGCTGGAAGAAGCCTCTCCATCCTAACGGAGAACTGCTTCACTACACCGTCTATGTGAAGCCAACGTCCAGGTCAGTTTTAATTGTTTTTATTTATAATATTTGATTTTTACCTTGAATTTTAATCGTTATCTTCCTATTCAGATTAAACAGTTTAGCGTTTATTGTCATAGTTTAATATTGCTTCAAAATTACTAAAAAAAATATAATGTAAAGTAGTTTTTAAGTAACTGCTGGGTTTTCTGCGGCGTTGAGTCTACTCCTCATCACTCACAAAATTAAAGATATACACCACAGTAGGTTAAAGAGAAACCCTTTCTAATGACAGAACTGAGATATATGTCAAAGTCAAAGTCAAATATATTTATTTCAATTAGGCCAATAAGCGGCACTTTTGAACGTCAAAAATTAAATGTTAATAAAAAATGTACAAGTAATAAAAATTGACTCTACCGTGCATTCGGAAAGTAGCTTGTTATGGAGAAGAACGCACAAGAAACTCCATACTTACTCTTTTAAAAAAAAATATGTTTTACAAAGTTTACTTATGTACATACATTAATAAATTCATATATGTGAGGACGATGCACCCAAAAATAGCACTACCCACTATACAACGTACAGGTACAAAGTAATAAAAGCACTAACAGGTAAATTCATTAGTTTTATAAATAGGAACATGGTTCTCACATACTTACAAATATTGCAAACATAGGTAAAATACCTAATTCAACAACAACGGAACCTTGTGTGAGTCAAATTCTGGAAAAAAATATAAAAAATAACCTAAGAATACAAAAACTATGAATAGGAATACAAATTAGCAAATTTGATTTTGTCCACACCAAAGATTGCCCTACGGAGCGGGACCATCATGTTGCCAAGCATTCTTATCTTGAATATAATCATCTAATTTGTAATATGCTTGTTTACAAAGTGTGCTTTTAACTAAAGTTTTAAATTTACTTTCATTTAGTTTTAATATATCACAAGGTATTTTGTTATAAAATTTAACACAGTACCCCATGAAAGATGAGTGTACTTTTGCTAGTCTATAAGATGGTTGATCTAACTTATCTTTATTTCTCGTATTACAATTGTGTCTATCACTGACCTTACTAAAGAGATGTATATTTTTCCTTACATACATGATATTTTCATAAATGAATTGGCAAGAAACTGTCATAATATTAATATTTTTAAATAGCTCCCTAAGAGATTCTCTGTGACTTAAATTATATATGGCTCTGATAGCTCTCTTTTGCAATATAAATATGGATTCAATGTCAGCCGCTCGGCCCCACAATAAAATACCGTATGACATAATGCTGTGAAAGTAACTAAAATAGACCAAACGCGCGGTCTCCACATCCGTCAACTGTCTTATCTTTCTAACAGCATAAGCGGCCGAGCTCAGCCGACCCGCAAGAGATGTTATGTGAGAACTCCATTGCAATTTGTCGTCTAAAGTGATTCCCAGGAAAACTGTTTGATTTACAAAGTCCAGCTTTTCGCCATTCAATATGATGTCGCATTCGCTACTTCTAACATTCGGCAATGTGAATCTAATACACTTGGTTTTTTTTTCATTTAGTACCAAATTGTTTGCCGTGAACCAATTTTGGACCTGATGAATCGAGTTATTCACATCATCAAGATTTTGTGACCGCCGATCTATTTTAAATATCAAAGATGTGTCATCAGAATATGCACAGAAAATCTTCATTTATTCATCACACATCACATCACACATAATCAGCCTACAGCAGTCCACTGCTGGACATAGGTCTCTCCAATAGCACGCCATTTGCTTTGATTTTCGGCAACTATTATCCAGCTACTACCAGCCACCCCGCGAAGATCGTTACTCCACCTAGCCTGAGGGCGCCCCACCTTACGTTTACCAATTCGCGGTCTCCACTCAAGGGCACGTCTACCCCAACGGTCATCTGCTCATCAATCTTCAGTAATACCAGTAGTTCTACTACAAAAGTACTACAATAAGTCAGAACTTGAAGTGACTTATGGAAAAACTGCACTAATGAATAAAAGTACTTTCTGTATGGCCACAAAAATATTCAACAAACTACCTGAAAGAATACAAACGTTAAATCGGGACAATTTCAAAACAGAACTATTAAGAATTTTGATAAATAAATGCTATTACTCACTACAGGAATATTTTGACAACAATTCTATAATTACTGCTTCAGACAATTGTGCATCACCTCACCTATTTTGACGATTTTGAATTTTGTTTGACAATAGCATTAATATTACATGTAACGTAATATATTTGACATTTCTATTTAATTTTATTTGCAATCGACTGTATTCTTAAACTCGACAATGTTAATTAAAATATTTTTGTACGCCCTGATTGATTTAGAATTTTGTTTGACAATAGCATTAATATGACATGTACAATAATCTATTTGACATTTACATATAATTTAATTTGAAATCGATTGTATTTTGAACTCGACAATGTTAATTAAAATATATTTCTACGCCTCTGTGCAAAACACATAGGATCTACCTATCTGTAACATCTCGCACTCTGTTGTAATTTGACCTATGTTTACAAATAAAGCATTCTGATTCTGATTCTGATACACTTTTTAATATTATTCAAATTCACTTTGAAACTCATAAAAGTCTCCTTGTTCACCCATAATCTCTATGGAGCTTTGACTTCTTGAATATATAAAAAGGAATCCCCGTGGCAGATAATATTTATGACAATAGTAATGACTCTCAATTATTATTTATTTTTATCGACATAAATTTCATTATCTACTCTGACATTTATTTAATTTTTGATTACTAGAAACTCCATTGACATTGAAAAATAATATGTAAAAATAATTTTCCAATTTAATAATTTTGTAATATTTATTGTTATTGAGCTTGTTATTCAATGTTTATTGTATTTTGATGTTAGATTGTAATTTATGTGTAAAATTATGCATGCCTATATGACGGCAGAGCATGGAGAATATTAACAAAACACGTATAACATTTATACCCCTACCTATGTTGGCAAATAAATTATTTTGAATATTTTGAATTTTAAAAAACACAACGATTCTCCTCACTAAACCGAAATCCACCGCAGCTCTAAGTCAGACCCTATCTTCATCAAGTACAGCCATAAACCGTTTACCACAGCAATGGTCCGCCACAGACATTCCGCATAGACTCGGAAGGACGCTCGACTGCCGAGGTTAAAGACCTCGTGTCAGGGAGGACGTACGAGGTTTGGGTCACTGCCAGCACCAGTGCTGGGGAGGGGAGTGCCACTAGGAGGGTGGCACATACGCCGACTCATAGAGGTAAGTGAAATATTACTTTCTGCTTATATTATACGTTATCCACATGTTTCATGTTCATGTTGTGTATCCATCAGAGCATGCTGCAGGACTATAGTATGCAAGCATTTCTTTTCAGTGCCTGACGGAAAAATTTCGGCATCTTGACTATGAATCCGAGCCCAACATATATAACATTGGGAAAACCCTAAGCTATTTAAGAGGAAATGTGGTCGCAGACATCCAACTGAATTTACTAAGTAAAAAGTCATAATTTGAGCCGGACGAGAGCCTAGAATTATGACTTTTTACTCAGCTCATGCAGTTTTAGGTTACTCAGGCAATTCAGTCGGAGGTCTGCGACCGCTTTTACTCTTAATGACTAAATAAACGGCTTCCATCGGCCATAAACTAGCTAGAAGAAAATCATTATTAAACCAAAGACAAAAGTGCTAAGAACATTCCTTCGAGAAAGCTTTGAAGAACTTTGACAGGCGTAACAGGTAATCAAAAGGCAAAAATCTGTCACTTGCCAAACGGGATATCGTGTTATACAGAATTGTGCAGATCCGTAAGATACCGATACACAGTACAACATAACAACATATCATTAGGTGCGTAGTACATTATTACCTCAATGATCATTAGTAACAACATGTGGCCAAGGCCATACTAAAACTAACTTTTCTTTTTCTAGTTGTAGCAGGAGTAGCATCTCTAGGGGGCACAGTATCAGTAGGAGTGGGCAGCTCCCTCCTCCTAGTATGCCAGTGTGTGGGAGCTCCACCACCGCGCACCGTGTGGTATCACAAACATAACATCATCACTCACCATCCTAGGTTCACGAGGAACCATGACGATAGCCTTCTTATTAATAGTAAGTAAAGATATTTTTAAAGTATTAAATCGCTGGATACGAGATGCATGGGACTGGTCAATGAGGCGACGCCTGGGGGAGGCCTATTTCTAGCAGTGGACGTCTTTCGGCTGATTTGATGATGATGATAAAATTGTAAAGACTCCGGTAACGAGAAAAAGAAAAGAGTTTTCAAATTTCAATAACAATGATTAGTCAACAACAAGTTTAAAAAGAAATATTGAGATGAACTCAACTGAATCTGCCGATAAAAGGTAGACAAAATATTGAAAATCTATAAGCGAATGAAAAGAAGAGTCAGAGGGCTTTCCTTTAAAATTGTGTTTCGAGTTCTGCCTCAGAATAGGGTAGTTGACAAAAGTATCTATTTGGTCCGTCTATTAGATAATCGACACGTACTTTTTCTTTTGCCACGTATACAAAATGTTACGACGATACAGTGCGTTGAAATATCGTGTGACGTTACGGTGTGCTACACTTCATACTGACAAAGTGACGTCACAAGCCCCGACTCCTGAACTTTGATGCGCTTTATCATTGTCAATTTTTTATTTATTTCATAATCTTAAAGTACGGGTTCAATATTATTTGATAATCTCACTGATGGACTTAAAAGAATTATCATTTTTCTACCCAGGAAACATCTTTATTTGATCAAACAGTTACACCTCCTATATTTTCTTCTTGATACAGCTACAATATGACAATATTAATATGCCATCTGAAAACTATTTAAATCTTCGTATATACCATATATTTAGGATTTACTCTGATTCTAGAGCATAGATTTGCTTATTAAGTTTATAGGACACAAATGCTCTATATCTCGCTCTCCTTCTAGTCCTTATTTTTCAATAGCATTACCCTTTCAGCTTGTAATTTCAACCTTATCTCTTTATAGATATAGACCAATCCCTAAGCGGCAACTACACCTGCCTAGCTAAGAACTTGTACGGTTCAGACCAGGTGGAATACACAGTCATCGTCCTGCCTCTACCCGAGGCGCCCATACTGAGAGCGACGCCGTACAAGGATTCTATACTGGTGGAGTGGGAGCAGCCTTACTATTCTGTTAGTAACAGGAGTGCTAGTCAGAAGATTAGTAAGTATCTCTATTTATTATGTGACGTTCTAGAGCAAACGCATTGGCCGATTTTGATGATTCTTAATTCGTCAATCGTCACTGCTTACATTATAATTGGAAAATAGAATAATGGCGGTGATTGGGCGCCATATTTAATTTGCTCCCAAACCCATTGTGTTATAGCAGCTGACATATTCGCGAGCTGGCTGACCAAAACCAGACGTATCCTCTGACTGCACAGCATGATTTTCTTCGTTTACCTGTTTTTAGTTCACTTCTTAAGCAGTTGGGTTTTTGATTTTTTGAATTAACTTTTTTACGTTAGCCACATTTCTACCGAAATACAGCTCACCTATTACAATGGAACCTCAAAAAAAATCGAAGCAAAATGTTTTTCCTTCTATCACCAAAGTCAATTTTTATTCGTTATAGTTTCGCGTTTAACCACTATCTCGCCTGATGTTAAGTGATGATGTAGTCGAAGGTGAAGCACGCTTGCCTAGAAGTAACCTATTCACTCTTGACTTGAAGACCCCTAGGTTGTAGCTATCAGGGCACTCCCACTCCATAGCTGTCTGTAATGTATTGTTTCGTGATTACTAATCAATCAAGTCTACAGGTTACAGCCTAACCTGGAAAGAAGCCAACAGTCCCTGGAGAGAAGCGTGGCCAGCCAACAAGTTACCCAACTTGTCAGGAGTTCAGAAGCATGCCCTGACTGGACTGAAGTGTGGCACTAAGTACTCTTTAAGGATCACCGCTACTAACAAAGTGGGGACCTCACAACCGGCGTATTTGGACGTTAGTACTTTAGGTGGAGGTAAGCTGCTTTTTTGTTTGCTCCATTTTTGTTTCGTAGTAAGATGCTCATCCTCCAATAAATTAAATTACCTTAGCGTAAATCGTAACATATATATTTTGGTTATCTATTCAGTTTCTCCTAAATTTTATCGAATTTCCGTCCCGTAAACCAATATCATATTATATAATTTCATTGGTAAGATAAAGACCTTGACACTGTTGACCTTATTTTCCTTATTACTTGACACTTAAATCGTTATATTCCGTCCATTGACGACCATTTAGACAAAAGATGCTATAACCAACTAACTAAAACGGATTTGTTATAATATTGAGCCCATTACTTTATGACATTCTTAGATTTATAAAGAAATTGAGAGAAACAGGGCGTGTCAGGATGATATTTCCTTATTTTCATGTCTTTTCAGTTCCAATATCACCAACCTCTAGTGAATGGCTCTGGAGTAACGCATCGCAAATATACGTGCAGCTAGCTGGCTGGGAGCACGGCGGTTGTGCCCTCAGAATACTGGATGTTGAGTACAAGCAGCTTGGTGCTAGGGCGTGGATCAGAGCGCATAATAATATGGTAATACCACATATCAGAACATATAAAAAATCATTTTACTAAAAAACCAACGACTTCCAAATAAAAAGACTACAAAGTGAAAAATAACTTTATTTTTGGAAGTCGGTGTCTTTGGTAGGAACTTCTTTAGTAAGGTACCTATTAGGCCAGAATAGATTACCCGAATATCTTGAAACTTGAACATAACCGGTGAAATGAGAGTGTACCAAGGTGAACTGTACACATCTGCATCTGCAATCTGAATATACTGGCGTGATGTTATGTTATGAAATGGTATAAACAATAAACAGACATGCAATTGCAGCAATCCCGAGAGATTTGCCGTCATTTATTGAAGAGCTCTAATGTATATCTCCGAAGTTCTTCATCAGATCTTCACTAAATTAAAATGGGACCATTTTGGGCACATACGCTGTCATACAAAAATTTTTAAAATCGGTCCACAATTGACGGAGATATCGGTGAACATACACAAAAAAAAACAAATTCGAACATAGAACCTCCTATTTTTTGGAAAGTCGGTTAAAAATGGCACAACACAACGCATCATTACATCACGACCGTTTTCAAACAATGTATCTGCAGTGGTTTAAATAAGACCCTATTAATTCTCGGACTCTAACGACTACAAAACACAGTCACACCACGGTCCGTAATCTTCTACAACTCATTGTTATAGTACTTACATAAGCCAAAACGCAATGTTGTAAGGCTTCCCACTAGGTGGACCGAGATGACCTGGTTAAGGCCTCAGGAACCCGCTGGATGCGAGACGCAAAGGATCGGTCGATGTGGTGACACTTGTGGGGAACCTATGGTCAGCAGTGGATATATTTCGGTTGAAATGATGACCCTAGTACTCAAAAAATGCATTTTATCCCCCACAGCCATACTCTGACCTCTCATCCTGGAGCTTGCCATCTCTCTACCAGTCGAAGATCCCAACGTTTGCGATCTCTGACTTGTCTCCTGGCACGTGGTACCAGCTGAGAGTAATTGCTACCAATGAAGCTGGCAGTGTCACTACGACATATAGTTTTGCGACGAAAAATGAGGATGGCAGTAAGTGTATTTAACCGTATAGTTCGGACGGGGTACATTTTGGGGCTTGACAAGCATACCTCCGCTGGCTCAGCCGCGGTTCATTTTGGACCCCAGATTTACGTCATACGACATCCTAATTAATAACTTAATTATTGATTAAGATACCTAACGAATCTTATGTGGGGGCTTTAATTAAAATAGTTGGATAAAAAGCTTACATGTTAGCGCAAATATTTTTTTTAGATTAAGTGCGCAAGTTTATTAATTTACATTTGTTAAAAACAAGTGTAATAATACGATAATCGCCATTTTGATGACAGTGGTGGTCGAAGCTAAAAAACATAAAAATGCAGATTTTGGACACCCAAACTCCACGACAGGGGTAGTGGTTTGCTAATTGTTTAATTATTGGTCGAATTCATCCATATTTCAAAATAAATAATTAGTGGTAATGAAGTTATTTGTTATTCAAAGTCGAAGTTAGGCGCCAATCGTGTTTGTTTACATTTTTATTTTACACAAATATCACCCTTCCACATGTAAAATTGATTACAAATATGACAATTATGTCTCTAAATATAATAAACAACAAGAAGAAGCCCTGATTTTAACGTTATTAACAAACACCAGTCCAATAATACGTAAAATTCATTACCACTACTTTATTTTTGTTAAATTTCCAATTCGTCAAGTAGATTGTTTTTTTTTAATGTAATAGTTGTGTGGCAAAACGATTTTAGCAATCGATTTTATTTATGCTATCCACTCGATTAATGAGCGATTATCCCAAATCGATTCTTAAAAAATAGAAAAATCCTGTTTTAGGCATAAAATACAATTAGTACTTAAATTATTACTATTAATGATTTCTAAAAGTAATCTTAATAGATTTTTGGACATTATTTGACTACAACCAACTAAACAATTTCATCGAACCGTGGATAATTTCGCGCCGAATTATCTATCCGATTCAAAATTCAAATTCGGAATGCGTTCGCTATTCAAAACTATTTTGTATAAAAATAATAATGATTGAGTCTTTATGTTTGATAGTCTCAGAAGTATACAGAGTGCCTAGTATATTTTTATGTAAGTTTGTAACGCAAGTGTAGATAAATTTAGTTTCGGGGAACCAACGATTTTGTGATTTTTCGTTATATTGCAATGAGTGTCGTACTGGCCCAGTGGCTAAAGGCCTCGCCTTGCCTGAGGTCATGGGTTCAAATCTGGACATATACCAATGATTTCCATTTTCAAATTCATTAATGTACTTTCTAAGTATATTTTAGAAATCGTTGACAACGGTGAATGAAAACATCATGAAGAAACCTGGTCTTATAGTCTCAAATCGCCAACCCGCATTGAGCAAGCGTAGTGATGAATGTTCGTGCCTTCTCTGTATGAGAAGAGGCCTTTGCCTTGCAGTGGGACAATTATAGGCTGGTATTATTATTATAATTATATATTGAATAATGAGTTGAGAGTATGGTATGGTTAGGTTTTGAATTCGGTCGAGTTTGTTGTAATGTTATGAAAATTGGTTATTCTATACATACTTTTAAAATTTTATTTTTATTCATTTTAAGAACATAAGTTTGGTTTGTATTTACATCTGGATTCCCCGAAAACTATTAATATCAATAACCTTGTGCGTATCTTCTTGCGCGGTTCCTTTCCAAGCGAGTTATGGCATGGTTGTCAACCAACTAAGCTGAAAATCATCTAGAAGCATGAAATTTGGCAGAAAGGTTCCTCAAGTGACGTAATTGTGCAGTAAGAAAGGATTTTTGGAAATTGCATCCCTAAGGGGGTAAAAAGGGGTTTGAAAGTTTGTATGAAAAATCTAATTCCTTCGGCGATAATTCTTGAAACTTAGCTTGTGCTAAGTTTCAAGAATTATGGCCGATATTATTCTTATTCTAAGTAAACAATATAGGTTGCCATTATTAGTTTTTCGAAACTCCCAAATGACGATTTAGGGGATGTTGAAGTTTGTATGGAAGAATCTGATTTCTTGGGTCAATCAACATGAAACTTGGCACAAATACCAACCTAAATAAACAATAAAGGATTTCATTATTAGTTTTTCGAAACTACCCCCAAAAGATGATTTAGGGGGTGTTAAATTATTTTTGAAATATCGTATATTTAAAAAATAATTTAACACCCCATAAATCACATATTAAATATTTCTTTGGTTAATAAATTTGAAAATTTACATAAATACCCATCCTAAGTGAATCATAAAGGTTTTCATTATTAGTTTTTCTTATCTAGTCCCAAAAAACGATTTTTGGGGAGTTAAAGCGCTTTGAAGAATTTTATTTCCCGGGTTAATAAAGAACAATGGCATTGTTTTAGCTGAGATTAAATTCAAAAGTCTTTAAATAAAAAATATCTGGTTTAACTCAGGGTGATGTTCTGAATTAGTTTTGGCAAGAAATTTTGTTCGAGAATGTAGAGAATAATAGATATTCAGTCATAAACTTTTGTAGGTTATGTCTGGGTAACTTTTAATAATGTGTTTAATAGGTAATATTATTCAATTTCGTGGAAGTAAAAGGAGAATATCGCATTAGTATTTCCCTTACCTAGTTATTTTAGCATGAAATGTTTAGTATACTCTTTGGAAAGAGTATATTTATTTAAACTAAGTGACTTTGACGTGTATCAAAACGTTGTCGTCAACAACCAAGCTATATTTTTTTTAGACTTGGGTACTAGTCTTTTTGCCAATCATTAATTGAAAGTAATTCATTTATTTCTACTACACTACAATATTCTTACCTACCTGCAAGGAACATCTACACTTAGACATAAACTGTTTTGTTAACTAATTAACTGCAATAAATACAATAATGATATTATTACTTAATATAGTTACTACTTGTCACTTAGCAGATAAAATATATAATGGCAACACTATGCTAAAGAAATGAACTAAAAAATCAAATAACTTTTTATTTATTATGTTTTATTTTAATCTATTTTGGACCAGGCCTAATTATACTTTAAAAAACATAGACAATTAATAGAATGTCTTTCGTATATAACTCACTTTCAGACGCTCAAATTTAAGTCAGCTAAAATTTCGTTATTGTTCTTTGAAATTTGGCACAAATACCAACCTAAGGAAACAATAAAGGTGGTCATTATACATTTTTCAAAACTAACTCAAGCTAAGAATCTTACTGGACAGGGTTTCGTTTTTGACGTGGTTTTCTAGGGAAGCACTAAGGCACGATTTTGCGGCAATTCAACCTTTAAGGAAGTGAAAAGGGTAAAAATTAGTTTGTATGTAAAATCAAATTCTTTGGGGATAAAGTTGATGATCAAAATTTACATAAAACATTTTGAAAAGTCCCTCCCAGATTGGGTTTAGGGGTGTTAAAGCTCGTTTTGAGGCAACATTCTGCGCAATCTGACTAACATAAAATGATAAATATAAAAATTTTATTCAAATAATCTAAAAACCCGACTGCTTTAAAAGCGACAAAAAAGACTTAAACAAGGAGAAAATCTTGCTGTGCAGTCGGAGGATACATATTCGCGAGCTAGCTGACGAAAACCAGATGTGTGCTCCGACTGCACAGCGTGATTTTCTCCTTGTTTAAGTTTAATTAACTTTTTTTATTTATAACTTTTTAGTTATCTGTTTTTAAGATTTAGGTACATTTAAACATATGTGTTTTATATTTTCGAAATCACCTCTTAAAGCCCTTTATTTTGATACCCCACACGATGGGTTTGGAAGAAAAAAAACTGTCCTCCGCAATATGGCGCCCAAAATCTGCCATTTTTCTATTTTCCAATTTTAATGTAGCCAGTGACACTCGCGGGGTTAAGACGAATCGATTGACGTATGAATCATCAAAATCGGCCAACACGTTTGGTCTCTAGAACGCCACATAGGAACAAACATACATACATACTTACATACATACATACATAGACTGATAAACACATTACCCTCCTTCGGCAGTCGGGTAAAAAGAGAAGAAAGGAGTGAATAGCATGTTTAGGTTGTTCAAAACTAGACCCTCAACGGGGCAAAAAGGGTTGATAAGTTTTTAGGGGAGGATTTTACTTTGTGGCGATAACCTAAAATGTATTATTGTTTAAGTCAAATAACGAATCGTCCCAATCCAATAAACCCACCAACCCCAAACCCAAATCCACGATACCCAGTTTTTAATAGTTTTAATAATATCTTATTTTTGGTTGCCTTTACTAACTGCATATAAGAAAATCATTTATAGGATAAACGAAATCACGCGAACATAGTCGCGGGCGGAGTGCTAGTCATACATAAACATACTCATATTTATACTGGTCATTCTGTATAAAACCGTCTGAAATTATCAATGTAAAACTCTCTTTTATATTAAAATGTGCCCGATAAAATATTTTGAATACCGACTGCATTCCAAATTTGAATTTTGAATTCTTTTACGTTCGGCGAATTCGGCGCGAAATAAGCCACGAATCCTATTTTTTTTTCAATTTACTCTTCTGATAACATTATGAAAGCATTTATGTATAGTTATTACTATATATTATTACTATAAGTTGTTATTTTATTTTGTGCCTATAAACTAATTTTAATTTTAAAACAATACATTTTTGAAAATCACTTTTTTGTTTAAATGAATAATTTTAAATAATCGAAATACACTTAATCGATTAGGCTGAATGCAGTTTTAATCGATTATGAGACGCTTGAACGGACAGCAAAAAAAAAACAACACCAAAGAAATGTCATGTTGCAAGGTTGCATCAAAATTTTAAGCAATTTTTTTCCAGATTTTGGCTTGTATTTTTATGAATTTTTGTATGACAAATTAGGAACATAAGGACGCAAATAAAATGAGTATATCTTTGTGTTGTCCTTTTGCATCTTTTCAGCAAGGGAAAAGGTTGTTTATGTACATATTTTGAGTAAATCTAAATTGTCTACCATTTGGAAAGGTGTAGTAATTCGTATTTTGTACACATTTTGCAGTAGACTGACGCGGTTTAACCGAGCGCAACATGTAAATAAAGATATTTTTTTCAAATTTACTGTGTAAGATAGCTGCGTAAACTTATTTTTCTGAATAAATTCGAATGTTGAAAGTTCAAGTAAATTCCTGAATTTCATGACGTAATTTGCAACAACCTGTCGACTCAGCTGGTGTGTCATGTGTCAAAATCTTGTCGAGCAGAGTGGTTAATTTCCTCATCTAGGTATATTATATTTTATACTAGCTGTCCACCGTGGCTTCGCTTCTTTCCACTGGCTACCTATCCTACCCTACCAATCTACCTACCGTACCCTACCCCACATACCTACCTACCCTATCTGCCTACCCACCTACCCTACCTAACAATCTACCTACCGTACCCTACCCCACATACCTACCTACCCTACCGTACACTTACCTATCTACCCTACCCTACTCTACCTACCCCACCCTACCTACCTTACCCTACTCTTCCTACCTATCAAGTTCTTTTTTTTACAACATTTTGCTTATGTCCCTCTCCAGAATGCCATCTATCTCCTTACCAAATTTCATTGAAATCGGTTCATTGGTTTAGGCGTGAAAAGGTAACAGACTCAGTCAGACTTAATTTCGAATTTATAATATTAGTATGGATTATTGTTCTAACCTGGTAAAGAACCGCTAAACACTAAGATCTCCGACATATTTAAACATTAACTGACCTCTTTCCTGCCCTTCATGCCCGACCACCTGCACCTCTCAGGATCTGAATGTGGTGAATGAATCCGCAGTCCAAGTAGCCATGTAATTATTTTACTGAACTGTTTTATTTCAGGTGAAGTGGGACCACCTTCAGAGCTGTTCGACCTGAACATGCTAGTGATAATCTGCAGCTTAATACTGCTGACTATCTGCCTGTTGAGCTGTATCTACATACTTGTGAAGAGACAGAGGTATGGTCAAATATCCACCATTTACGTAGACAAGTAACGTAGAATTGTAGCCAGCATGAAAATAAAAGCCAGTGTGCTTTAAAAGATTTAGCAAGCGTTCGACTGTTTGTCTTCACAGGTTGTTCCAATGGTTTTTGCAAATGATCGTCAACCAAGACCAATGCCCGTCGCCAAGCCAGCGCATAAGCCCAGTCCCCCCTTTTGACGACGTTTTGGATAGTTAGCCAATCGTAACATTCTTCGCTCAAGGTTAATAAATAAATTAATGTCCTGTCCGATCCCAAGAACCAGTTAAATGGAATTGACTAGTGCTACCGAAAAATGTCATCTGTTCAATCCCAAGCGTTTTGGTCTTTCAGTTATAGTTGATTAAAAAGTCACTCTGATGGATCTGAGTGTAGATAAATCAGTTTCATATTTGAATGGGGCATAAATCTGTCCACTGCACATCGACCGGTCCTGTGCGTCTCGCATCAGCAGTGAACGCATTTTGACTGAAATGAGATGCTGATTAAGCTTTTGCCGCCATTCAACTCGCGCACTATTTTCTACGTCTCGCATCCAGCGCATTCCCGTGACCTTAACCAGGTCATCGGTCCACCTAGTGGTAGGCTTTCCAACGCATCGTCTTCCGGTTTGCGGTCGCCACTCTAGAACTTTTCGGCCTCATCGGCCAGCCTTTCTGCGAGCAATGTGACCTGCCCACTGCCACTTAAGGCGCAGATTCCCTTGAGTAGCTGATTTTAAAATAAGAATCACGTCTAAACGGCTAGTCGTAATTTTTTGGAAAAAATATATGTTACATTAGACCATTTTCTTAATAATTTGATCTAAGCACATTTTGAGCTTTATTCGTATAACACAGTGTAATTTATTAATAAAGTTATGTGTAAAACGGACAAAAACACGACAATCGCACCAAAACCGCTGGGCGTATTTTAATTAAATCGACACCATCTCAAAGACAATTTAATTATCTACAGTTTGATCTGAAGCTTTTTTTTTTAAAGCCGTAGAATAATAAGGAAAGTACAAAAAACTACTAAATTTTGGGTCGCGCGGGTGCGAAACGGGTGCGCGTTTTGTTCCCTCAAGGTCGTTGGCGTTAGTCGTCGTCTTAAGTGTCGCAATTCTTCGGACTATGTCTACCGACATTGGTTCTCCTGCTGATATCCTCATTTTTGATGCGATCAGGCATTAAAGGGATTGGTCAATGTGGCGACGCATTGGCGGAGGCTTATGTCCAGCAGTGGAAGTCTTTCGGCTGAAATGATGAGGACGACTATCTTCTATGATGATGATGTTTATACTTCCAGAACCGGCAACCTAACAGAATACCGTGACTCAATAACAGTGGACAACAAGTCAGAGAGCGGCAACCTGACGGCCAACACATCGCACACCAACCTAGCCAACGTCAAAGAGAACGCCATGAATGCGCATAACAGGATATACAGCGCGCCTATACATATGAGGAATAATAGTAAACATGGTAAGATACTTTATTATTTATCAAGTAGTTTTTTCACAACTTCTCTCCGTGGAAAGATTCCTGTATAATCTTGCATTTTTCCGGGAAGAAAGGTCCTTTGATACTAAGCGATAGTGTTCAAAATCAAAATGCTTAATTTCAACTAAACTATTTAGGTACTTTTGAATTGTCACATTCGCAGGCGTCAGTAGGTCTCTGTGGAGAAAAATGTGCAGGCAACGCCACGGACACTTTTTTCAAGGCGTTTTTCTATTCTGTGCTATTTTCCATCAATAAGTTTTAATTACAAGTATTTGGTTACATCATGATTGTTGGAAAATTACATGTGAGAACGATAAAAACTTTGTTGACCAACGATGTCGACTGTGATATTGGCATCCGATGCCAAAATGTTGAACAACGGATGGGAGTGACACCGATATCAACTGATCGCATGTACCGCATTATACCTAGTTGCCGACCATCATAACCGAAAACGACCGATGTCAATAATAATATTGCGATAGCTAACAAACGAACGAGTGCGACTGGGACCGAACAGAAATAAAACGTGTCCAACTTTAAAATAACAACATTGACCAAAACGCCACCGTAACAACATACTCGTAGTACTCATCAAGTACGCTTGCTGGGTGTCCGACACCGTTGTTGGAAACAACGATGCTGACAACAACAACTGAAAATACGATGCGCATCGACACCAGCAGAAAGAAGTCGGCAGAAGCAGTATTTAGTAAAAACATTTTGGGCATGGCACCCAAAATATACAATAAGTTGCCAAAAAGTATAACAGACACAAAACGTACCAATTTAAATTATGTTTGCATGAATTCCTAGTTACAAAATGTTATTATTCAATTAATGATTATTGAAATGAAAAATGATTGTCTTTTTCTGAAATGTCACCACAAATATAATGAGTATTGAAATTTGATTTGACTTGTGTATAATAATTTTGACATTTTTCAATTCGTTCTTTATTTTTTATTTTATTTGACATTTTTTAATTCGTCGTTGTAGCAGTCGTAGTTAGTAGTTGTAACCATTCCATGTTCCAACCTCGACTTGGAATGGTCAGTTTTAGGATAATTAATTGTAATTACCTTTTATAATTAAAAGTTTAGCATCATTTCGGGTTTCTTTCCAAACCCCCGGCTGTGGTAAACGTAATTAACTCAATTACAACAACTCAACAACAAATTTAAAGAAAGAATATTACGATAGGAAACTTCGTACCATCCAGGTGTCCCTTGACACCTCTCAAGTTTTTATTTAAATAATTAGTTTAACAAATTGGTAGGTAGGGTAGGTTTACAATATTTAGGTACTGCAAGAAAACTACTTATTAAGTATGCAACTGAGAGCTTTTCGCGGCATATATCGAGTGAAGACTGAAGTCCTGTACGGAACCCTTCGTGCCGAGTCCGACTCGCACTTGACCAGTTTTTTTTAAATAATGTCTATGTCTGGGATAGCGAACCTATGACACACGTGCTAGTTATGGCACAGGAGAGTAATTTAGGGTTGTCAGTGTACAATATATCTTAAATAATAATAAATATAGTTAATAACATAAAATACATACATACAATAATACATAATATACTAATATATAACAAAAATATAACAGAGAAAGGAGAAGACAAGAACGATCACATTGACATTTGTAGATGCGCAGGCTTCACCGTCTACGGCCGCGAGCAAACTTTCGTAATTAATACACGAACGTTTTTCGTAACGAAAAAATGCCGTAACGAAAATGTTCCGTAACGAAAATAATCCTGACACCCCGAGCTGCACCGAAATCGAACGATGGATTCCGAGTGTGTGAGCGGGTGAGGGGGGAGGGGCAGGAGGGGTTTGTTGCACGATTTTATAGAAGTTTCATTTTGATATTTTTAGACTGAAGTAAAAAAAAATTTGCGGGGGGAAATCGTTACAGAGGACAGGGGGGCAAAATTTTCTTAGAATTGAGCTAGCTCCAGCCGTTTCCAAGATATGGAACTTTTTAGTTTTTATGATTTGGTCGCCGGTTCGTTCTTGGTGGCGGCTCGAGGTCGGTTCTAGAAAAGTGTCGGCTCGGGTCGTCCTGTGATGGAGGATTTTGTACGTCTGGCGTTTAATAATATTGGTATTCAAAGAAAACGACCTTATGACTCTAAGAATACGGGTCACTTTTGCATGGCAATTAAAAGTGGCCTTATGCCAGTGGCAATAAGGGTCACTCAGAATTTGGTGCCGCGTCCGTTTTCTAGTTTGGAGGTTCGGTTCCGGTTGACAAAGAAGTTTTTATTCTTGCTAAAGAAGTTTTTACAACTGATAGATGAACATTTTTTAATTAAGATTTAGCATAAGTAAAAAATAAATAAATAATTATAATTGCATAAGCTGATAAAAAATGCTATGCAATAGCTTTACCGCGGCAGTCCCCGAGTGCCACACGTCTTTTTTTTATTTGTTACACGATTACTCCGCAGAATACGGGTCACTTTTGCATGGCAATTAAAAGTGGCCTTATGCCAGTGGCAATAAGGGTCACTCAGAATTTGGTGCCGCGTCCGTTTTCTAGTTTGGAGGTTCGGTTCCGGTTGACAAAGAAGTTTTTATTCTTGCTAAAGAAGTTTTTACAACTGATAGATGAACATTTTTTAATTAAGATTTAGCATAAGTAAAAAATAAATAAATAATTATAATTGCATAAGCTGATAAAAAATGCTATGCAATAGCTTTACCGCGGCAGTCCCCGAGTGCCACACGTCTTTTTTTTATTTGTTACACGATTACTCCGCAGAATACGGGTCACTTTTGCATGGCAATTAAAAGTGGCCTTATGCCAGTGGCAATAAGGGTCACTCAGAATTTGGTGCCGCGTCCGTTTTCTAGTTTGGAGGTTCGGTTCCGGTTGACAAAGAAGTTTTTATTCTTGCTAAAGAAGTTTTTACAACTGATAGATGAACATTTTTTAATTAAGATTTAGCATAAGTAAAAAATAAATAAATAATTATAATTGCATAAGCTGATAAAAAATGCTATGCAATAGCTTTACCGCGGCAGTCCCCGAGTGCCACACGTCTTTTTTTTATTTGTTACACGATTACTCCGCAGAATACGGGTCACTTTTGCATGGCAATTAAAAGTGGCCTTATGCCAGTGGCAATAAGGGTCACTCAGAATTTGGTGCCGCGTCCGTTTTCTAGTTTGGAGGTTCGGTTCCGGTTGACAAAGAAGTTTTTATTCTTGCTAAAGAAGTTTTTACAACTGATAGATGAACATTTTTTAATTAAGATTTAGCATAAGTAAAAAATAAATAAATAATTATAATTGCATAAGCTGATAAAAAATGCTATGCAATAGCTTTACCGCGGCAGTCCCCGAGTGCCACACGTCTTTTTTTTATTTGTTACACGATTACTCCGCCAATTGTGGACCAACTTAGAAAATTCTTTTTGTGTATGAAAAGGTACACCGGTATTAAATATTTTACACACATTATCGCCTTAGGATTATTTATTTGTTTACCCTCACACTGGAACGCCTTGCAGCAATTACATCAATGGAGCACAAACTTACACATACTACTTATAAGGCCAGATTTCTTCACAATGTTTTCCTTCTCCGATGCCAGCGATGTCCAAGATAAATTAAGAAAGTATATATTAATTAAAGTTACATTGGCATTACTAGACCAGCTTTGTAACCACGACCCCAAACCCGACAGATAGGATAATAAGCCTTTACTGATAAAAAGCATAATTACAATATAATTTAAAAACTAAACAAAACGAATTACAGCACTTTGGCGTCTTCGTCCATCAACGCGTCTATTGACGCATAGGAATCTCTCGGTCTCCTCCATTTGTCACGGTCTCGGTCCAGGTACAAATTTCTGCACTATATCATCGTACCATCATTTTTAGGGTTCCGTACCCAAAGGGTAAAAACGGGACCCTATTACTGAGACTTCGCTGTCCGTCTGTCTGTCTGTCTTTCACCAGGCTGTATCTCATGAACCGTGATAGTTAGACAGTTGAAATTTTCACAGATTCTGACCACGGTGAGATTGTGGTCAAACATAGGCCTATACATAGTAAAAAAAATAAGATGATGTATTCCTGTTGCTGCTATAACAACAAATAATAAAAACAGTATAAAATTAATATTTAAGGGGGGCTCCCATACAACAAACGTGATATTTTTGCCGATTTTTGCTCGATATTAATAACGGCAACAGGTAGACGCTTGAAATATTCACACATTGTTTCGTTGTATATTTACTTCAAAAGGGGGGCTCCCATTAATATTTAAGGGGGGCTCCCATACAACAAACGTGATATTTTTGCCGATTTTTGCTCGATATTAATAACGGCAACAGGTAGACGCTTGAAATATTCACACATTGTTTCGTTGTATATTTACTTCAAAAAATAATAATTATTAAATTAAAATAAAATAAATTAAGGGGGCCCCCATACAACAAACGTGATTTTTTTGCAGTGTTTTTGCGATAATGGTACGGAACCCTTCGTGTGCGAGTCCGACTCGCTCTTGGCCGGTTTTTATTGTCTCTCTCTACTTATTTTCGATCCATCTCTGATTTTCCATTTCCTTATACCCTAAAAACACTTATTGCTCTTATCGCGGAATCATCGCCTTACTCACGTGCGCACAAGCTGCAAAATCCCACCGCTTAAGGTCATTACCAAAAGTGTTCAGGAAAATTTTTCTTGTCACAACCGTTGAAAGAAAACGACAGAAAACGATATATAATTAAATTAAAACCATTGGTTTTTGTGACGTATGAATTACTGTATAAAATACAGGTAAAGTTATATTGTTGTTGCTATGTGTACTCTGTCCTTGGAAGCCATAAAGTAATACAAATCACAAATATTTGGAAAATCCTGTTTTTTGCATTGAATTGAATTGGAAAAAACGTTCTGCATCATTATGAGTCGAAAACGCCGTAACATTATTGGAACATTAATGAGAAACCCCCTGCTTTTTTGTAGTCGGTTAAAAAACTCTACTTATATTAAAAATGCAAAAGTAAATCAGCATGTTTGTTTATTATATTTTCACGGTCGTGGGGTGTAAATAAAATCTATGCACTTTTTTCTTTTTTTTGTCGCTTTGTGAAATGCTCGTGTATACTGCGCTACCACAGGAAGATAGCGCAGTTATGTCGGACTCTAACCCACTAAAACTCCACGGTGTCTTCCTGCCGCTTATGGCGGGGACACGGGCACGCGTTAGCACTCACCGAGAACCCGACGCGGCTGGCCGTCTCCGGACCCTCGTCTGGGGAGTACCCGTCATCACCGGCGCACCAGAACACACTGTACGCTGTGACCACCCCAGGGACCAAACCAGCACATTGGCGCCAGACGACGCCGTGTATGGCACCCTTGGTCTCCCTGTGACGGATCAGGACAGTAGCCCCGCTACCTACAACTTTTCAGCCGCAGGGGATAGGGAAAGCGGCCAACGCTATACCGACACTCCTCCTCCCCTGCGACCCCACGTAGGACCTGGAGAAGGATTTAAGATACTTTTTACCTACATACCACGCGAGTTAATCTGGGGGCAGAAAGTTTTAAATATATGTCATTAAGGTAAAAGTTTCTCGAAACTTATTTTCATTGAGTTTGAAAACCACTTTTGTCTTTAAAAGCTGCCCGATTCGACTTACAATTAAGAGAATTAGGTTAAGGTAAAGTTTCAGAATGTGTACCAATAAGGATTGGTCCTTATAAGTCAGAGTCAATGAGGGTAATTGGTGTCACTAAGTTCACCAATGACCTACCTCTACCAATAACTCAGTGTCCGTGGACATCGGGAATAATCGATATTTATTTCGGTTTATTGCTGGTATAGTTTTTCGCCGCGTTTTCAGAGCACGTTTATTTTACACTCCTTAAGTAGATAAAATTCAGTCTTAAGGAATTTTATGCCTTATTATGAACAGAAATAATACAACAAAATAATTAATCCGACTTCTAAAACAAAACACAACAAAACGAAAAATACCATATTTTCGGCAGTCTGGTTTCTTTGGTACCATTTTTTTGGCGTTTTTAGGGTTCCGTACCCAAAGGGTAAAGACAAAATCACTAAGACTCCACGATCCGTCTGTCTGTCTGTCTGTCTGTGTGTCACCAGGCCGTATCTCATGAACCGTGATAGCTAGACAGTTGAAATTTTCACAGATGATGTACTTCTGTTGCCGCTATAACTAGTATTTGTTATACTAAAAACCGGCCAAGTGCGAGTCGGACTCGCACACGAAGGGTTCCGTACCATTATCGCAAAATACTGCATAAAAATCACGTTTGTTGTATGGGAGCCCCCCTATTTTTTTTATTTTTGTTTATTAATTATTATTTTTTGAAGTAAATATACAACTAAACAATCTGTAAATATTTCAAGCGTCTACCTGTTGCCGTTATTAATATCGAGCAAAAATCGACAAAAATATCACGTTTGTTGTATGGGAGCCCCTTTAATATTTATTTTATACTGTTTTTAGTATTTGTTGTTATAGCGGCAATAGAAATACATCATCTGTGAAAATTTCAACTGTCTAGCTATAACGGTTCATGAGATACAGCCTGGAGACAGACGGACAGACAGACAGACAGACGGATCGCGAAGTCTTAGTAATAGGGTCCCATTTTTACCCTTTGGGTACGGAACCCTAAAAACAGAATAAAATAAATATTAAAGTGGGGCTCCCATACAACAAACGTGTTTTTTTTTGCCGTTTTTTTGCGATAGTGCTACGGAACCCTTCGCGCGCGAGTCCGACTCGCACTTGGCAAGTTTTTTGACACCGACTTCCGAAAAGAAAGTTATTTTTCACTTTGTAGTGTTTTGTTTTGGAAGGTAGTTTAATGTTTTGTTATATCATTTCTGTTCATAATAAGGCATACATTAATTGATGAATTAAGTTAATTTAAATGTGTGTAAAAAAAAAGTTTGTCTGAAAATTACAGCAGGGTAGCTCTAGTACGTATGTATGTATATATGTATGTTCATCTGTTCCCTCATAACTTTTAAACTCCTTATCATAATTTAAAAAATGCGGTGTTGTTGGAAGCAAAGTCAAAGTCAAAGTCAAATATATTTATTTCAATTAGGCCAATAAGCGGCACTTTTGAACGTCAAAAATTAAATGTAAATAAAAAATGTACAAGTAATAAAAATTGACTCTACCGTGCATTCGGAAAGTAGCTTGTTATGGAGAAGAACGCACAAGAAACTCCATACTTACTCTTTTTAAAAAAAATATGTTTTACAATGTTTACTTATGTACATACATTAATAAATTCATATATGTGAGGACGATGCACCCAAAAATAGCGCTACCCACTATACAACGTACAGGTATAAAGTAATAAAAGCACTAACAGGTAAATTCATTAGTTTTATAAATAGGAACATGGTTCTCACATACTTACAAATATTGCAAACATAGGTAAAATACCTAATTCAACAACAACGGAACCTTGTGTGAGTCAAATTCTGTAAAAATATAATAAATAACCTAAGAATACAAAAACTATGAATAGGAATACAAATTAGATTTTGTCCACACCAAAGATTGCCCTACGGAGCGGGACCAACATGATGCCAAGCATTCTTATCTTGAATATAATCATCTAATTTGTAATATGCTTGTTTACAAAGTGTGCTTTTAACTAAAGTTTTAAATTTACTTTCATTTAGTTTTAATATATCACAAGGTATTTTGTTATAAAATTTAACACAGTACCCCATGAAAGATGAGTGTACTTTTGCTAGTCTATAAGATGGTTGATCTAACTTATCTTTATTTCTCGTATTACAATTGTGTCTATCACTGACCTTACTAAAGAGATGTATATTTTTCCTTACATACATGATATTTTCATAAATGAATTGGCAAGAAACTGTCATAATATTAATATTTTTAAATAGCTCCCTAAGAGATTCTCTGTGACTTAAATTATATATGGCTCTGATAGCTCTCTTTTGCAATATAAATATGGATTCAATGTCAGCCGCTCGGCCCCACAATAAAATACCGTATGACATAATGCTGTGAAAGTAACTAAAATAGACCAAACGCGCGGTCTCCACATCCGTCAACTGTCTTATCTTTCTAACAGCATAAGCGGCCGAGCTCAGCCGACCCGCAAGAGATGTTATGTGAGAACTCCATTGCAATTTGTCGTCTAAAGTGATTCCCAGGAAAACTGTTTGATTTACAAAGTCCAGCTTTTAGCCATTCAATATGATGTCACATTCGCTACTTCTAACATTCGGCAATGTGAATCTAATACATTTGGTTTTTTTTTCATTTAGTACCAAATTGTTTGCCGTGAACCAATTTTGGACCTGATGAATCGAGTTATTCACATCATCAAGATTTTGTGACCGCCGATCTATTTTAAATATCAAAGATGTGTCATCAGCAAACAACACCATTTTCGGTTGATTTTGTAGTAATTGGGGTAAATCGTTAATATAAACTAAAAAGAGGAATGGACCCAATATCGAGCCTTGAGGAACACCCATTGTCATTTCAGACCCTAGTGAGTTTACGCCGTTTATCTGAACTTTAACTTGTCTGTCTTTTAAATATGATCTAAGTAACCCAAGGGCTGTATGTCTAATTCCATAGTGCTCGAGCTTCAACAATAGTGTCTCATGGTTAACGCAATCGAACGCCTTCGAGAGGTCGCAAAAGATTCCAATGGCGTCTTGTGCTTCCTCCCAGGCGTTAAAGATGTTCTTTATTAGGGTGACACCGGCGTCAGTTGTGCAACGCCCTTTGGTAAAACCGTACTGTTGATCATAAAAGATAGAATGTTTGTTAAAATGACGCAACAATTGGTTGAGCATTAACTTTTCGAAGACCTTACTGAGAACCGGCAGTATTGACACTGGCCTATAATTATTGGCTTCTTTGCTATCCCCGGATTTAAACAATGGAACTACTTTACTGTGTTTCATGAGGTCCGGAAAAACTCCTTGATCGACACTAGCATTAAATATTAAAGCTAAATAGGGTGCAACAGTTTCAATGATTGGTTTACACACTTTTACAGATAGTCCCCAAAGATCTTCTGTTGATTTAATTTTAAGATCTTTAAAAGCTTTTAAAATAGCCTGGGGATTTGTATGTTGAAACTTGAACTCCGATGGGCACGCATTTACGTTCTTTCTTAGTAAGGCAGCAGAGAGTGTGGGTGAGGAGTTTAAGGCTGCTGTAGTTTTAAGAGGAATATTAACAAAAAAGTTTTCAAATTCCTGAGCTACCTCTATATCTGAGGATATGGGGCCATGTGTAGTCGCTAAATTAAATTCAGTATTACGCTGTTTTTTCCTACCTGTTTCATTATTTATTATTTTCCAGGTAGTTTTTATTTTATCGTCTGCCGATTTTATTTTATTGCTTATATACAGCGCTTTAGCTATTTTGCATGCAATTTTAAAAGTTTTTGAATATTTCACAACATACTTATCAAAACTTGTATTATTCATATGTTGCTTTAGGCCATAAAGTTCATATAGCTTTTCCCTGCTTTTACGAATGCCTGGAGTCGCCCAATCGCTAAATACGAACTTGGTGTAAATACTTTTCGCTTTCTGTGGAAAAGTGTCATTAAATTGCATGTTGAGTACTTTAAAAAACTCGGCATAGAACTCATTTGGGTCATCTATATTAAAAAAGTTTTGAACACATAATTTACTAGTCAAGGTTATATTAAATTTTTCTAAATTTTTACTTGTAATTGGTCTAAATTTTATTTGCATTTTTTGCAAAGGTATGTAGGTACTAAACGTTATTGATTGCCCACTGTGATCAGATGTTAATTTATTAACAATTTCTTTATTTAGGTAATCACAATTACAAAAAACGTTATCTATGCAAGTCGCAGAAGAAGCTGTCACTCTAGTTGGCTCCATAAAAACATTTGCCAGATTAAATGATTTAAAAAGACCCAATAACCTAATACTATTAGAGTTATTTTCTAATAAGTTAATGTTAAAATCGCCACATATGATGATTGATTTACTGCTAGTACTAACTTTTTTTAACACATCTTCCATTATAGAGTCAAACACAGATAGATTCTGGTAACTTGGAGGTCTGTAGACACATACTACAACATGCTTATCAAGCTCAACACAGGACAATTCAATGGTGTGTTCAACCGACAGTCTAACAATGTCTTTTCTTTCTTTAGATTTAATAGAATTTTTAATAAGTATTAATGATCCGCCATGTATCATACGTTTTCTGCTGAAATGGCTAACTACACAATAATTTTCATAATTAATGGACCTTACTTGGTGATCTTTTAACCAATGTTCTGTTAGACAAATAATATCAAATTTAGTTTTTTCTAGAAATAGTTCAATTTCTAATAATTTAGAAGAGCAACCTTGAAGCGTCTTGTTTATCCGCTGGTTATAGGCTATGCGAAGTTACATTAAATTGAATATGGCGCCCTCTAGGGAGGAAGAAGACAAGACAAAAAAAAGGCCCCCCATCATGTGTGGGTATCATTGAACAGGTATTTTAAAATGAAGGTAGGGTTTTGTACCGTTGCGAGACATATCCCGTCAGTCATGAAAATTAATTTTGACCCGAATACGCCGCGAAAAATATATGTTTGTATGTGTGTATTTATGTTTATTTGTTCCCTCAGGCTCTGCAAACACCCCAAAGTATTTTAAATAAAAAATAAGTGCAAAAACTAAAACCCGACTACTGAAAAATCGCGCACTACGAAACAAGAAAATATTCCTGTAAATTTACCGTTATAATTTCACAGTTTTTTTTTTTTTTAAATAATAATAAATAAGAGATTAACTATGTAAATGTTTCCTTATCTTTGAATAGTCAAACGTCATCGTACATAATAATATGTGGTCTATTAAGCTAGGTTTGTAGACTACATACAGCAATGTAAATACCTAGTTACAAGATATAATACGGAAACCATTGTGGAATTCAAGAAGTGATCTTTTATTTTACTTTTATTTTTACGTCAATAATTGTTTATTTACAATTTATACATAGCAATAAATACTTTAAAAAAATATTACATTACATAATAGATTCAAGAGGAAAATATTCGTTGGATGTTCCATTATTTAGTAAGATTTTAATATGATTTACACATAACTGGTGAAATTTGAATTTTATATAGTACTAGCTGACCCGGCAAACTTTGTTTTGCCATAAAAACACCAAACATTCATCTACCCTACCTTACCTTTTTTTTTTTTTTTTTTTTTCCTTTGTGTAAAATCCTCATTGGATGTCCTCCGTCCTGGGGAGGGCGGAGGGGTCTGTCAGACTCGTACTGACTAAAAACCACCCCGGTGTTCCATCCCACACCTACGCTGGGGGTCGCGGGAACAGCGATGCTGCCAGCCGTCAGCTCAGCCGCCCAGATCAGGGCCCCATACAGGGCCATCGATCGCACAATCCCCACGTAGAGCCGCCTACAGGCAGCGCTCGGGCCCCCCAGATTGGGAAGCAGCGTTGACAGCGCCCCAGCCGCGCCCAACAACTTGGGCGCCAGCCGCCGGAAGTGGGGACCGAAATCCGACCGGCTGTTGAGCACCGATCCTAGGTACTTCATGGTAGACTTGACAGCGATTCGAGCCCCCCGATTTTTTGTTTGTTAAGGCCACAATATCAGACTATTTTATATAATTATATATACTTTAATTGAACCCCCCCCCCCTTAGGATCCCAACCCCCCCCTCCCTCCGTATCTACCCGAGACCTCTAGGAACCCACTCTGGACCCTCCCCCCCCCCAATCAATAAATCTCTTCACCCCCCCGGACTCTAACTTTGAAACCAGAAGTCATAGACCCATCAAGTTTGGGGTCCCTGAAACCGGGAGAAAGAGATCTATAACTTGGCCCCGGCAAAATTGCTGAAAAGCGCCCCCACTCCTGGAAAGTAATTTAATTTAATTTTTTTATTTTTGTATATTTTATTAAAAAAAAAAAAGGGAAGAAATTAAATTACTGTTAAGCATTGACCACTCGAACCACACTGCGATACAGGTTTAAGGACTGCAGTTTGTTTAATTTTAAGGATATATAGCAGCATTTTTGTGTTGCTATATATTTAGGTTAAGATAAGATAAGCTTTTACTGCTTATTTATTGTGTAATTCTTAAACTGTGGACATATAGTAGTACTTTTGTGCTACTATATTTTAGAATAAGTTTAGATTAGATTTTAACTTGGGACATTCTCGCAAGAGAATTATTTTTATTGTCTGACATCTGACACACAAAAGGGAGTACCCTTTACAGTGCCCCTTTTTTACATTTGACACACAAAAAGGGGTATCCTTACAATATCCCTTTTTTTTACTTTTACACATAATAGAGGTGCTCTTTACAACACCTCTATTTGACTATACTAATCCCAGCCACACTCACTTTTCAAAAATGACCGGAATGCCTGGTCTACGCACGCCGGTTCCGCACTCGGCGACAACCAAAAGCCCCCAAAGGGCACCTGAGGAGGCAGGGCCTTCGACGCAGAGCGTCAGGAGGAGCGTGGGAGAGTGGGAGGCGGGTAAAACCGTCACAAAGAGGACTCCCCCAAAAAAGCTGGACCGACCATCACCAGTGACATCCATATCCTTTGAGATCGGGAGCCCGCCTACCCAGAGGAGCAAAGTCGCCGAGGCTAGGATAGCCTCAAACAAGATCAAGGCCCTAATGACAACCTCCAAAACAACAAGAAATGACATTAGGGCGGAGGTCAAGGCGCAGGCAGACCGGCTCTACCAGCTGGTAAAAGAGCTCGAACAGGGAAGAGCCCCCCAAACCGCAAACACCATGGCATCGACCGGGACCCAAGTCCAGGAAGAGCCAAGGGTTGAGCAAGCCCCCCCCTCGTGCTCAGCGGCTATCAGTGAGGTCGAGAAGAACTCCCTCAGGCGAGCTCTAGAAGAGCATAGCCGAAACCTGGCCGAGAACAGCCTAAAAATGGATAGGCTGAAAGAGGCGCTACAAGCTAGCCGAGACCAGGTGGTCTCATATGCTAGCGTGGCAGCAAGTCGGCCATCCAATCAGGTTCCAAAACTGACTACACTACATTCCATCGTAGTGTCGGCCAGGGACGAGAAGGAAACGGGGGAGCAAGTCCTGGACCGACTTAGGAAGGTGGTTAATGCCAAGGAAGGGGGTATAGCGGTAGAGAAAGTGAGGAAAGCGAAAGATAGGAGAGTTATACTAGGCTGTAGGTCAGAAGAAGAGAGGGAAAAGTTGAGGGAAAAGATTAGGAAGGCGCCCGAGCTGGAGGCGCAAAATATTACAAATAAAAATCCGCAGGTTGTGTTGCGTGACGTGATGCAATACAACGCAAATGAGGCAGTACTCAAGGCCCTTAAGAACCAAAATGCCGCCATCTTTCAAGATCTCAAAGATGAGCAGGCCAAAATAGAAATTATATACAGAAAGCGAGCCAGGAACCCGCTAATGTGTCACGTAGTGATGAGGGTCGCCACAGAAGTTTGGCGGCGCATGCTTGAGGTTGGGTCGGTGCACGTGGAGTTCCAGCGGGTGAGGGTCGAGGATCAATCCCCGCTGGTCCAATGCTCGCTCTGCCTCGGGTATGGGCATAGCCGACGCCTTTGCACAGAATCTGTGCCAAAGTGCGGCCACTGTGGCGGTCCCCACATGAGGACGGAGTGCGCGGACTGGGCCGCAGGCCTACCTCCAAAGTGTTGCAATTGCACGCGCGCGAGGATTGACAGCGCCAGCCACCACGCTTTCAGCTCGGAGTGTCAAGTTAGAAAAAGGTGGGATGCAATAGCCCGTTCTGTTATAGCGTACTGCTAAGGGCGCCCCGGAGACTTCTGCCCAACAAAACGCAAGACCATACCGTGTGGCCCAAGCAAACCTACAACGAAAGGACCTGGCAACGACCGAACTCTTTTTAGAGGCCAGTAAGAGGAAGATCGCATGGGCACTTATCCAGGAGCCGTACGTGGGAGGGGCTCGAGTTATGAAGAACTACCGAGGTTCGCGAATCTACCAGTGCGAGGTTGATGGAAGTGGGAGGGTAAAGGCGGCAATTGCCGTCTTTGATGATGACCTGGATGTCATTCCCTACCCGAAACTCACCACAAACAACATCGTTGTGGTGGGGATCCGGACCAAAGCTTGGGAGATCGCAGTAGTATCTTACTACTTCGAGCCAGACCAACCTATAGGGCCATACCTGGACCAGTTGACCCAGATCAAATCGGAAGTGGCCACCGGTAGATTGCTTATAGGCGGCGACGCGAACGCCAAGAGTCCTTGGTGGGGTAGCATCATCGAAGACTCCAAGGGCGAGGAAATGTCCGGAACCCTGGAGGACTTAGAGCTTCAGGTACTGAACACTGGTGACGCTCCCACATTTGACACAGTCAGAGGTGGTCGAGTGTATAAAAGCCATTTGGACGTCACGGCATGCTCGCTCGACCTTTTTGACCTGGTGGACGGCTGGCGGGTCGATACAGGAGCAACATCCTCGGACCATAACACTATATTCTTCAACATTAATGTAAAAAGGGAAAAAGGGATGAATATAACTAGAACAACAAGAAAATTTAATACAAGAAAAGCGGACTGGGAAGCATTTAGAGTAAAATTGGGGGAAACTAAAATTGAAAGTAACGTAAATTTAAATAGCATACAAGAAATAAATAGTAAACAAGACTTAGAGGAAATAGTAGTAAAATATAGTAAAATCATAGAACAAGCATGCGAAGATGCCATTCCTAAAACAAATAGAAAAATTAAAATTAATTGTCCGTGGTGGTCCGAGGAGCTCACTGTGAAGAAGAAGGAGTTTACCAGACTGAAGAACCGCATCCGCAATGCCGCGCCGGTCCGCCGAGCGATGGTCGTAGACGAGTACCTGAAGGCCAAAGAAGAGTACGAGATGCTAGCGAAGAGCGCCCAATTCGCAAGTTGGAAGGAGTTCTACCGGAAACAGGATCGGGAAGGGGTCTGGGAGGGAATCTTCAGGGTGATTGGTAGGACCGCCAGAAGACAGGAGGAACTGACCCTTTGCAGCGATGGTGTATTTCTCAACCCAAGTGAATCGGCCGCCCTACTCGCAGATACGTTCTACCCCGAAGACAGAGTAGACCAGGACAACGCTGACCACAGGCGAATTAGAGAAGCAGCCAGTCGAGTAAATGAGTGGGCTCATGATGAATATCATGACCCACCATTTACCTCGCTGGAGCTGAAGACCGCCGTGGCAGGTTTCAATCCCAAAAAGGCACCAGGAGGGGATGGACTGACGTCTGATATCTGCAGTCGAGCGATCCACCAGGACCTGGAGGCGTTCCTTGCCCTTTACAATAAGTGCCTTGAATTGGCACACTTCCCAAACATCTGGAAGGAGGCCACAGTCGTGGTCCTCAGAAAGCTGGGCAAGGACGATTACCTAAACCCCAAGGCATACAGACCAATAGGTCTACTGCCGGTTTTGGGAAAGGTCCTGGAGAGGATGGTAGTAGCGCGTTTAAAATGGCAGCTTGTACCGCGGTTTAGTACTCGCCAGTTTGGATTTATGCCCCAGAGAAGCACTGAGGACGCCCTCTATACGCTAGTGAAGCACGTACAGGACAAGTTGAGGCTGAAGAAGCTAATTGTCCTGGAGTCACTGGATATAGAGGGGGCCTTTGATAGTGCTTGGTGGCCAGCCATCAAGGTCAGACTGGCTGAGGAAAAGTGCCCGGTGAACATAAGAAGGCTGCTAGACAGCTACCTCGACAGTAGGAAAGTCAAGGTTCGTTACGCTGGGGAGGAATGCACGCGAGTGACTAGCAAGGGCTGTGTTCAAGGGTCAATAGGTGGTCCCATCCTGTGGAATCTCATTCTAGACCCACTATTAAAGGAATTGGAGCGGCGCGGCATCTTCGCGCAGGCGTTCGCCGATGATATCGTCTTGGTTCTGGATGGGGACTCAGCGACCGAAGTTTCAACATCTGCCAATGCAGCCCTCGCCCATGTTCAGAGTTGGGGCGTCAGAAACAAGCTGAGGTTCGCACCGCACAAAACCTGTGCGATGGTCGTAACCAACAAGCGCAAGTATGATACCCCAAGGTTGAGCATGGCCGGGGTCGACATTGGTATGGTTAAGAAGATGAAGTTGTTGGGTCTAACCATAGACGAGAAGCTCACCTTCAACGAGCACACCGCGAACGTCTGCAGGAGGGCAGTTAACATTTATAAGCAGCTGTCCCGCGCCGCTAAAGTGAGTTGGGGATTGGACGCACAGATCATACACACAATCTACACTGCTATGATTGAGCCCATAATAACGTACGCGGCCGCAGCCTGGGCTCCCGCTACGAAGAAGCTGGGAATACGGAAGAAGCTAGGCTCGGTCCAAAGAGGATTCGTCCAGAAGATCTGTAAATCTTACCGTACTGTCTCCCTGAACTCGGCACTGGTACTTTCCGGAATACTACCTCTAGATCTGCGCATACAGGAGGCAGCCGCCCTGTATGAAGCGAGGAGAGGGCTATCCCGGTTTGTGCCAGGAGATAGGGAGATCGAAGGTGCGGTAAGGTTTGCAGAGGCTCCTCATCCAGCTACACAGATGCCCCTGGAGTTCATGTGCCTGACAGACCAACAGTTGCTAGACAGCAACAATGTGCAGGCGGTGCGAATCTTCACCGACGGCAGCAAGATTGAGGGGAAGGTCGGGGCCGCATTATCCATTTGGGATAATGAAGGCGAAGTCCGGAACCTCAAACTTAGCTTAGCCGCGTACTGCACAGTCTACCAGGCGGAACTCCTGGCCATCTGCAAAGCGACGGACGTGATCCTTACGCGGCAAGAGACGAGCTATGGTTTGTACAGTGACTCAATGTCAGCATTGCAGACGCTTGCAAGCCATGGGTCTCTCCATCCCCTGGCAGTACGCGCGCGCGCCAATTTGGCTCAAGCCCTGGGCCAGAGCAAAGCTGTGTCTTTGTTCTGGATCAAGACCCACGCGGGCCTGCCGGGGAATGAGCGAGCGGACGAGTTGGCAAAGAAGGCAGCATTGTCGTTACGGAGGAAGCCGGACTACGACCAGTGTCCGGTATCATTTATCAAGCGACAGATCCGTTTGGAATCGCTTGATGAATGGAACCGAAGATATGTGTCGGGCGAGACAGCTTCTGTGACGAAAATGTTTCTTCCGGATGCCATAGCGGCTTTCCGTATTATAAAACAGGTGCGGCCCACAGGCGTTCTCACGCAGGTTTTGACGGGGCACGGTGGGTTCTCTGAATACTTGAATCGTTTCAAGTGTAAGGATAACCCATCGTGCGTCTGCGATCCAGGCGTGGCAGAGACTGTCCAGCACATACTTGTAGATTGCCCGTTATTTATCAGGGAACGCTACCAACTCGAATGTGAGCTGGACAGGAGACTGACGAAGGAGAGCCTGCATGGGCTCATGAGTAAGCAACACAGGGAAAAGTTCCTGGTGTACTGTGTTAATGTGGCCTCCACCGTCATTGCACGAAACCGAAGTTGAAGCAGCACTATGCTTCGCTAGTATTATAAGAATATTTGTAAGAAGCATAGAATAGCACGCACAAAACTGCAATGACGAACCCTGCACTGGGGTAGTACCTAAGAAAACAGATTGTCTGTATGGTGAAAAGCACTGTTGTGCTTCTCATCCCTAAATGTAAGGCATTATTTATATTGTGATATTCCCTGTGATAAACAGCACTTCTGTACCTTACCTGTGATCTGCAGCACTTTTTGCATATTTTACTGTGATCAACAGCACTTTTTTGTATTCTTGTATATGTAGCACTTTTTCTTTTAACCTTACACTAAATAAATAAAGTTCCCTTTAAGTAATCAAACAAAGTGGGAGTCCCACCCACTGTATACAAGAAGACGTATGCAAGAAGAACCATGGTATGAAGAATGAAAGTACGAGAGGCATGAAAGAGGAATGGAATGAAAGAATTTGCACAGAATAGGCGCCAACTTTGTTGAGCGGGATTAGTATTAATTTAAAAAAAAAAAAAAAAAAAAAAAAAAAAAAAAAAAAAAATACCTACCCTACCTACCCTACCTACCCTACCTACCCTACCTACCCTACCTACCCTACCTACCCTACCTACCCTACCTACCCTACCTACCCTACCTACCCTACCTACCCTACCTACCCTACCTACCCTACCTACCCTACCTACCCTACCTACCCTACCTACCCTACCTACCCTACCTACCCTACCTACCCTACCTACCCTACCTACCCTACCTACCCTACCTACCCTACCTACCCTACCTACCCTACCTACCCTACCTACCCTACCTACCCTACCTACCCTACCTACCCTACCTACCCTACCTACCCTACCTACCCTACCTACCCTACCTACCCTACCTACCCTACCTACCCTACCTACCCTACCTACCCTACCTACCCTACCTACCCTACCTACCCTACCTACCCTACCTACCCTACCTACCCTACCTACCCTACCTACCCTACCTACCCTACCTACCCTACCTACCCTACCTACCCTACCTACCCTACCTACCCTACCTACCCTACCTACCCTACCTACCCTACCTACCCTACCTACCCTACCTACCCTACCTACCCTACCTACCCTACCTACCCTACCTACCCTACCTACCCTACCTACCCTACCTACCCTACCTACCCTACCTACCCTACCTACCCTACCTACCCTACCTACCCTACCTACCCTACCTACCCTACCTACCCTACCTACCCTACCTACCCTACCTACCCTACCTACCCTACCTACCCTACCTACCCTACCTACCCTACCTACCCTACCTACCCTACCTACCCTACCTACCCTACCTACCCTACCTACCCTACCTACCCTACCTACCCTACCTACCCTACCTACCCTACCTACCCTACCTACCCTACCTACCCTACCTACCCTACCTACCCTACCTACCCTACCTACCCTACCTACCCTACCTACCCTACCTACCCTACCTACCCTACCTACCCTACCTACCCTACCTACCCTACCTACCCTACCTACCCTACCTACCCTACCTACCCTACCTACCCTACCTACCCTACCTACCCTACCTACCCTACCTACCCTACCTACCCTACCTACCCTACCTACCCTACCTACCCTACCTACCCTACCTACCCTACCTACCCTACCTACCCTACCTACCCTACCTACCCTACCTACCCTACCTACCCTACCTACCCTACCTACCCTACCTACCCTACCTACCCTACCTACCCTACCTACCCTACCTACCCTACCTACCCTACCTACCCTACCTACCCTACCTACCCTACCTACCCTACCTACCCTACCTACCCTACCTACCCTACCTACCCTACCTACCCTACCTACCCTACCTACCCTACCTACCCTACCTACCCTACCTACCCTACCTACCCTACCTACCCTACCTACCCTACCTACCCTACCTACCCTACCTACCCTACCTACCCTACCTACCCTACCTACCCTACCTACCCTACCTACCCTACCTACCCTACCTACCCTACCTACCCTACCTACCCTACCTACCCTACCTACCCTACCTACCCTACCTACCCTACCTACCCTACCTACCCTACCTACCCTACCTACCCTACCTACCCTACCTACCCTACCTACCCTACCTACCCTACCTACCCTACCTACCCTACCTACCCTACCTACCCTACCTACCCTACCTACCCTACCTACCCTACCTACCCTACCTACCCTACCTACCCTACCTACCCTACCTACCCTACCTACCCTACCTACCCTACCTACCCTACCTACCCTACCTACCCTACCTACCCTACCTACCCTACCTACCCTACCTACCCTACCTACCCTACCTACCCTACCTACCCTACCTACCCTACCTACCCTACCTACCCTACCTACCCTACCTACCCTACCTACCCTACCTACCCTACCTACCCTACCTACCCTACCTACCCTACCTACCCTACCTACCCTACCTACCCTACCTACCCTACCTACCCTACCTACCCTACCTACCCTACCTACCCTACCTACCCTACCTACCCTACCTACCCTACCTACCCTACCCTACCCTACCCTACCTACGCTACCTACCCTACCCTACCCTACCCACTTAGGGGTATGAAAAATAGATGTTAGCCGATTCTCAGACCTACTCAATATGCTCACAAAATTTCATGAGAATCGGTCTAGCTGTTTCGGAGGAGTACGGGAACGAACATTGTGATACGAGAATTTTATATATAAGATTCGATGCACCCCAACCTAAACCTTTAGGGAATTCAGGCGTGATGCTATGTTGTTATTTCAAGATTTTCTTATGTTTTTAAAGCCATTATACAATCTGTCTCATTCATATCAGTTGATGCCTGAAAAATACACGATGTTCTTTTTTGCATTTGAGTTGGTTCGATTTCTGGTGCCGGCAAGAGACTTTTGTAAAATGATTGTAGGTTTGCAGTTAATTATATTACATAATTTAAAAAAAATCGTGGGTGTCCTTTGACAAGCATAAATTTTTTGGGTACTGTCTGATCTTGGTCCGCTTCCACTTTTTACCTAGTATATTTAACAATTATATTTGTTTACTTTCAGAGCTATACGAGATAAGTCCTTACGCGCAGTTTGCTCTGGGCTTCAGAACTTTCGGTCATGTGGAAAATCAGGACATGCCTAGTCGACACGCGAAACATAGATATAACACAGGTAAAGTATTATAAATATTCTACCAAATTCTTAGTAACCATCGACTATTCGGCCTCTTGAGTTTAAGGCGCCGCATTTTTTGAATTTATTTTTAGACAGGCTCACATCTCATCACATCTTAACTAATGGTAAGCGATGATGTATTCGATGGTGAAGCATGCTTGCCTAGAAGTAACCTATTAACTCTTGACTTAAAGACCCCAGATTGTAGCTAGCAGGAAATACAGACTCCGGCAGGATATTCCAATCCATAGCTCTAAGCATAATGGAAGTATCCCCAAAACGATTAGTGGTATGGGGGGGATGTCCACCATGTACCAACGGATGGTGCATTGCCGTACGCCTTGTAGTCCGATGATGGAAACGGGCTAGGCCGAATCAAGTTGAACAATTCCATCGCACGCTGCCCGAAAAGGCGCCCAAATAGCGTAACTACTCTGCCGCATGTCGAACGGTTCATGGGCTGCTAAATTAACCACAGTGAGTGTCCCGTAATATTCGCAGCAGACCCAGGTGAAGATGACAGGACGAGCTTGACGCTTACGGACAGGAATGGTCAAGAAAGTGAGGCCTTTGTCCTTAGTGAGACTGATTAGGCGAAAAAAAAAAAAAATGCTAGAATTGGTAAAACTACCAATGACTCCTCTACAAAAAAACTTTGTACTTTGAGATAAAGCCTTACTCTTATAGGTGATTCCTTATCATTGAAGGACTGTATATCATGACAAGCTAGTCCATCTAGGTCGTATATGACGTAAGAAATGAGTAACAAGAAAAATATATATAAGCAGTTGAATTGATTTTAACTAGGAAGATTAACTTAGCTTTCAGTATAAAAAATATCAGACTATCGGTGGGATTATCCAAGCGATGACCATGGCAACCATGATGGTTAAGGCTACAGGAATCCACTGGATGTAAGATGCACAGGACTGATCGCTGTTGTGACAGTAGGGGAGGGCCTATGTTCAGCACTAGAAGTATTTCGGCTGAAATAATGATGACGATAGAAAAAAATATTATAGAAGTATGGGAGCATTTGAAAATGGGTGACACTCCTGATCCTCATCACCATCATCAGCCTTTTTAATGTTCCCACTGCTGGGACATTGGCATCCTCTAGAGGGAATGGGCCGTAATCAATGCGGGTTGGTGGATAACCTAATCTTATGTCATCACAATAACGAAATATTTCTTCTTTCAGAAACAAGCTTCCAAGTGTGTTCAGAATCTGAAGATAGCGACAGCATATCGAAATCTACACTAAAAAGTGTTCCAAAAAGTAAGTTCCTAACATTCCTTTAACCAGTTTTTATCATCATAATCTTCCTGCCCTTGACCCATGGAATTTGGGATCGACGCAACACGTTTTCTCTTCCCACTCTTCCTTATCAACCGTCACTATATCATTCAATCCATTTTCTTTCATTCCTCAAACAATCCATCCAGCTTTTCTTCGGCCTTTCTCTTCTTCTCCCTTCATCCATCAAGATATAAATTCATCTCCGTTAACTATTTCTGAATCAACAAAATTCCTTTTATTTTGCCAATCATATATTTTGACGTGCATAATGAGGGATAGTTATGAACATATGATGCATTTTTTCTCAGTGGTTGTAACTTATTATATTTATTAATTTAACTTAACCTTTAACTAATTTCATTTCTTCATTAGCCATATTTTTTGTCTCTGCCACAAAATTGTGTAACATATTATAATTAATACATTTCTTTATAATTTATTTACCTATGTAATATTAAATCTATAAGTCTATAAGTATTGCGATCGCTATGGCCGAAATCACCTAGGCATCATCATTACTAAAGTCCATGTTTTCTCCTTTCCAGAAGCATGCAGAACCCCACACCATAGATAACAAGACAAGGAAGACCTTTCGTTTTAGAACGAATTATTATCTAAGGACCAGATTTCTGCAACCATAAAAAGTATTATTTTAATAAACTTAAAACAAAACATCATCATCTGTCTAGTCTTTTCCCAGCTATATTGGGGTCGACTTCCAGTCTTACTGGATTCAGCTGAGTACCAGTGTTTTACATGGAGCGACTGCATAACTGACCTCCACAACCCAGTAACTGGGTAACACGTTTTAATACACCATACGCCCTAAACCTTAATTTACATCCTCTGACGTGGTCAGAGCCAATTTTTACAGTTTAAATTAATTACTACGTACAAATTTTTTATACAATTTTGGAAGCATGAAGTAAAACTAAAGTTAAACCTTATTGCCCGGGACAATGGGCGAGCAAGTGGGCGGAGCAGCCTATAGTTTAGTTTATTCTTATTCTATTTCTAATTTACGTCTCTACAAGGAACTCAGGAGTAGAGTCTTCAGGGTGAAATGTGGCACCAGGTACTCCCTAAGGATGACAGCAGCTAATAGTGTGGGATCCTCGCAGCCGACTTATGTTGATGCTATTACTTTGGGTGGAGGTAAGATACATTTGAAGGTCTACTGCTACGAATCAAACCATATCTGATATAGCTCTTTTTCTCGTTATTTTGAAAAAGTTTACATGAAAATTTAAATATAGAAAATACTACTTCGTGGAACTTATTGAACCACTATTTTTTTTTAGTTAGGTAGGGACCCACCCCATGCTTTGGAAGTCATTTTAAAAAAGTGAAACACAATCTAAACTGTATGTTGCACCAGTTTCTGCTAGGGGCTTCAGCCGCGTGAAAATTCTTTTATCATCCCAAGAGAATATTATACCAAGATAAAAAATAGCCTATGTACTATTCCAGACTATAAATTATCTCTGTGTCAAATTACATCCATATCCGCTCAACCGTTCTGGCGTAATTGTGTAAAAATCATACATCCACACACATCTATCCAAACTATCACATTAATAATATTAGTAAGATATATATAAGTAAGATAGTAAGATAACACATAGCATCAAGCCTGTATACTCCGAAAGTATAAGCAGAGGTATAGCTATAAATTGTGCTTCAAAATCCACCATTGAATAAAATGATTGTCTGTTTCCAGTTCCAATATCACTGACCAGTACCGAATGGTTCTGGAGCAACGCTACCCACATCTACATACAACTCAGCGGCTGGGACGACAACGGCTGTGAGATCACCAGGTTTGATGTGGAGTACAAGGAGTATGGCGGCAAGGCGTGGCGGAAGGCTCAGAATAGACTGGGGGGTAATAGATTTTAGGTCAATCTTCCTGAATTATTTTAAGACCTTGGTATCAAGACTTGTGACATTCTATAAGCGTTGACGATTGTTAAAAAGTCCAGAATATATCGGACAAACATGCGTTATCGAAACGACACGTGGTCAATCCTTTACATGTTTCGATAACAATTAGTTTGGATAACAATGCATGGTTAGCTAAGTGAATTCATTTAAATCCAATACGGCGGATGGTCCAAGATGGCGGACCCGTATTTTTTATGCACTGCCATGATATGGGTATCAAATGAAGGGGTTTGCTGAGAAGAATCCGAAAAAAAGCTTGTTTAAAAATAAAAGAAATAATGAATAATTTTATTTAGTCAAAGACAAAGATATTTTATTTCAACTAGGCCACCAAGCGGCAATTTTGAACGTTACATAAAAGTGATTCTACCGTGCATTCGAAAAGTAGCTTGTTATGGAGAAGAATGCACAAGAAACTCCATACAAAACCGATAAAAAAAAATTTTTTTTGCAATATTTAGGAACATAGGTACATACATTATTAAATTCATACATGTGAGGACAATGCACTCAGAATAGCACTATACACTATACCATCTACAGGCATAAAGTATTAAAAGTACTCACACATGTACTGTGCAGTTATTCAATAGATACTAGAAAAACATTAACATCCGAAGCAGTTAAGTTATGACCAATCCCAACTGACGGCGTCCGTTTACGAACATGACGCATGAATTGGCACCACCCAGCTCAACCATCATGAAGAAAACCAGATGATCCAACACACGCGCCACCATCAGAGAGACATTTGAGAGAGCATGACACACTCAACAGCCAGGGCACACACAAGTCAACGAACGACACATAGATACAGTAAATGGTAGATTTATAGTTGAGTACATAGTACTCACACACGTGCTGTGCAGTTTATACAATACAAATATATTCATACAGTCTTCAGCAGGTCCAACAATACCTCAAAACAATAATGTTCTGCATATCACTTGTTATTGCGCCCTAGTGGTTGTGGATTGTAGAGCAGGAATAGCATTGAACCAAGTATTTTTATCAGTGATGTAATCCTCCAACTTATAATATGCCAGCTTACATAGTGTGCGTTTTATACAGGTTTTAAACTTCGTCTCATTCAGTTCAAGAACGTGGGGAGGAATTTTATTGTAACATTTAGTACAGTACCCCATGAAATATGAGGCTACTTTAGCCAGTCTGAAACCTGGTTGAACTAATTGGTCCCTATTTCTAGTAACGTAATTATGTCTGTCGCCGTTTTTACTAAAAAGATGTAAATTTTTTCTCACGTACATGATGTTTTCATAAATATATTGACAAGGAACCGTCACGATGTTAATGTCCTTAAACAGTTCCCTTAGAGAATCGCGTTGGCGAAGATTATATATAGCTCTGATGGCTCGTTCTTGCAGAATAAAAATTGACTCAATGTCAGCAGCCCTTCCCCATAGTAGGATACCGTAAGACATTATACTATGAAAATAACTAAAATAGACTAGTCTCGCGGTATCCACATCGGTTAACCGACGAATCCTTCCAACAGCATAAGCTGCCGAACATAGTCGCCTCGCAAGGGTTACCAAATGAGGACCCCATTGCAACCTTGCATCTAGCGTGATCCCCAGGAAAACACTTTTATCGACGAATGCTAGCTTCTCCCTGTTTAATATAATGTCACAAACAGTACTTTTGACATTCGGCAAGGAAAATTTTACGAACTTGGTTTTTTTACCATTTAAAACTAAATTATTGACAGTGAACAAATCTTGAACCTGCCGTAGCGCGTTATTTACGTCGTCAACCCCACAAGTACGTCTATTTATTTTAAAAATTAAAGATGTGTCGTTAGCAAATAACACCATGTTTAGTTTGTTTTCCAATAAACGGGGTAAATCGTTTATGTATATTAAAAATAAGAAAGGACCTAAAATTGAGCCCTACCCCCATTTTTACGTTTAACCCCGACGAATTCACACCGTTTATTTGAACTAATTGCTGTCTATCATTCAAATTTAACCAAACTTAACGCTGATTGACCTAGCCTGTAATGCTCAAGTTTCAGAAGTAATATTTCATGATTAACGCAATCAAACGCCTTCGACAGGTCGCAGAAGATACCTATGGCATCTTGCGACTCTTCCCACGCATTAAAGATGTGTTTTAATAGGGTGACACCAGCGTCAGTTGTACAACGTCCTCCGGTGAAAAAAAAAGTTTTAAGCATTACTGCTTATAACATCAGCTTTCTGCCAGTGAAATGCCAGTCAAAATCAGTAGACACGTTTCGCAGATTGCCCGGAACAGACAGGAAGACAAAAACAATGTTTTTCAGCTATAAGTACCGTATATACATTCATATGTATCATGGTATTATTTTGATATTACACTTAAAATTTATTTATTTGTATATAGAAAGATATATTTCATCGGGTACGAATAAAATTTTACGCATCAAATAATGAAACAAATATAACTCGAGTCAACATTTTCTCGTAAATACCAAAGTTGCCTCTTCACTCGAAAGATGGCGCTGAGATCAACTAAGATTCTGCTATGGTTTCGTTACAGCGAGCGGGTCTTACATATCGGTCGAGCGAGTGGTTTGTTTCAGTTTCCTATAAGAGGATATAAAATTTTCAGTGGACATTTTTGAAAAGATCGGCAACTTTGGTTCGATTTTGTAAACAGATGTAATGATCAACTAAATTAATGTTGGTGTCGGCCTCTTTTTGATGTTTTTTGAGGAGCTTGCCAAAAAGGAGGAGGTTCTATGTTCGGCTGTATTTTCACCGATTTCAACGCCTATTGTGAACCGATTTCGAAAATTATTATTATATATTTGTGTTTGAGAGGGTATAATCTCGAGGTGGTCTCATTGTCACCAAGTTAGGATCAGATGAGGGGTTCTCATGGAAATTGAGGGTTCTCCTAAAATGTTAAGGGCACACTTTAAGCGATTTTGGTATTTTCATTAACTTGACAAGTGTTTGCACTCAGAAAGTATCAATTGGTAACATCATAACAAAACATTTTTTACGCGAACAAAGCCACGGGCAGAAGTTAGTAAATCATAAACTAGTCTTGTTTATGATACACTTATTGAACAAATATAATAGTAAAATGCCATTCAAATACTATAATCATGACTTGAAAAAACCGAGACAAACAGATCAAAATATCCGTGATAGATGGCTTAATGAGCTTTAAGACTCTTTCTGACTGATCTTAAACACCAATGAGCATAAATATCCTTATAATCATAAAAATAATCATGATGTCCGTTTCATTTCAACCCCTTTATTTTTTCAGCCATCAACAGTTAACAGAATACAAAAACTCTTTGACGGCTGAATGCAAGTCAGAACAAAGTAATGTGACAGTGAACAGGCCGCAAAGTGTTCCCACTGATATGAACAACAGGGTGTGTAGTACGCCTGTGCATCTTACTGCTGAAAATAAACATGGTGAGTATTTTGATATTTTGGGACCATTGAAAAACAAGTAATAAGTAAAATATTACAAAGACGAATCGAGAAGTAATATTTTTGTGAGAAGTTACTGGTCTTTGAGCCTCGATTTTTGAATGCCAAGGAGTGTTTCTATCTGCCTAAAGTCCTAGGGTGAAGACCGCGTTTTATCAGCGAACGTAGTATGCCCGACGATCTTAAAAAGATGCTAGGACAAATAAGATGCAAAAGCGACTTAATGATTTTAATTCAATTGGTTGAATTGCAGTCATGAATTGTAATATTTGACTACACACTATAGTAGGGACACTAACGACAGCTAAGTGTAAAATAAAAATGAAATAATTATTTTGATATAATTTTAAGAAAAATAATAAAATTCCACTCTTCCACAGAATTATACGAGTTAAGTCCATACGCACAGTTTGCGATAGGCTTCCGTACCTACGGATATGTGGATAACCAAGAAGTGCCCAACCGGGTTACAGCAAGTCTCGATACGATAGTGGTTAGTATTTAAATTACTAACGTGTACTGTTAAATATAAAAAGAATAACTTACCGTATTATTTGGTATTTAACAACGATTTTGTTAATTATAATATCCGTAGAACCAATACACAAACTTAAAATCGTGTTTGTTAGCTTTAATTTACCTCGATGATTTTTTTAATATAACCTAATACTGATTTTTGTTATTTTTTCAGAAATAAGTTTTCAAATGCGATCGGAGTCTGAAGAAAGTGACTGCGTATCACGAACAACAAAACTAAAAAGTGTACCAAGAATTAAGTAGAGTTAAAATTATCAAGACAATATTTAATGATAGCTAAGGCTGCCTCGACGAATAATCTGTTAATTTTGGTAAAGGCTTTACCCAAAAGTTTAGGAAAATCCTACAGTAGATAACGCGTAACGGAAAGCATAGTGAGGGCCATCAAGAGGGTGCTAGATGGACCGACAACCTGAGTATGGAAACAGGGAAATAGTGAACGTTAAACGTTAAAGGAGGACACAGTTGAGGCACAGCTTGGGGGAGGTCTATATCCAGCGGTGGACTGTGACTGGTTGAATAGGCTTACCCTATAAAAGGAACTCTTACTTATCGTTACTTCAATCAATGGAAATCGTGTTACCCGGTACCCTGGTTGTGGAGGTCAGATAGATAGTTGCTCCATGTAAAATACTGGATTTCAGCAACAAGCTATAAGACTGGCAACCAACATCATAGACCAAAAGTAAAGCAGAGATAATGATAACTAGAGATAAAATCTTAACGCCGTTTTTCTTTATTTTACAGAAGCATGCAGAGTACCACATCATCGGTAGCCGACACAGTCATAACTGGGTTAATAGTAAAAAAAAATAAGCTAGTTACAGACCTAGAACAAACAAAGCTCTTGGTCTGCAACCAGCTTTAATATGGTTGTGTTCATATCAAATGGTTGATTAAATTTTTGTGTCATCAAACTTATATTAAGGTTGTATCAATTTCATTTCTTTGTGTTCGAAATAGTGGAGTTTATACATCTAGGTATATAGGTAAAATAGGTAGCAGTTTGCAATTAACTATTATATATCAATTTTGGTATTGTGCAATATGTTCAAGTCAAGTTTTCTTAATATCGCAGAAAATAAAAATGCAACAACTGCATATACATTAAAACATAAATAATTATAAGTACCTATATTTTGTAAGTATGTTGTTTCCCACCTAAATTTCATGAGCATGTAAATGATTGCAAATTGCTCCTAGCTTATCAATAAAATTGAACTGTTTTTTATAGCTAATGAAGATCTCAATATTTTGTTTAATTAACCATATTTAAAATTAATACCTTATGTTTGTAATGTGTAAGTTTTTATAAATAAATTAATGTTATTAATAGTGAATTGTGTAAATTAGGAACGTTTTTATTGTAAACCTTATATCAATATAGTTTTTATTCAAATGAAAATCAGAAAAAGCAACGAAATTGTCAAAGTAAAAAAAATCGTAGGCATGAGCCTCTTTTTCAAATATATTTTTCAATAAAAAGCCAAAGCAAATATTGCCAAATCATTATTTAAATAATTTATCTTAGGTTTTCTAATATTGTCACCCTAAACATAAAAATTGTATTTTAAATCTTCGAATAACTGTGTTTAATATAAGTAGCTATTCTAATGAAATCCAGTTTCACAGTCTTCAGACAGACGTTATATTGGCTTTTTAAGACTATTGCATCAGCATAAGGATTTGTTTTGACCTGACATAGGCTTTTGATTTGTTTTAGCATTTCGAAATAATGAAATTGTATTATCTGGAGCCGTATTATGAAATATGAATAATCAAGATTTCAGTGCAACAAATTGATGGTGCTATCGATCATGTATAGCTCTGTCTCTATCTCGCACTTGAATCATGATGTCATCAAAATATCAATATACGGTAGCTGTTTTCTTTTTTAATTATTTATCTTGTATAAAAGTACTAAGGAAGATAATCTTCATAACACTGCCGCTTTTTATCTTTTTTGTTCTTTTTATTACAAAATGTCTGAAGCCAGAGAAACGGGAATATTTATTGAAAAACTAAAATAAATTATAAAATAATTATCTTCAAAAAGACTGATTGTTTAATATTTATTTTTTAATATGTAAATCTTCGATTTACTATTAAAATAAAATTTTGAAAATATTAAATGTTAGAATACTAATGACTGTTTTATTCATCATCATCCACAGCCCGACTTTGTCCACTACTGAGCATAGGCCTCTCATTGTTGTGCCAATCCTTCATTTGAACTTCATTACCCGTTTACCGATATCAAAGACCTTAGTACGTCTTCGAATTTCAACGTTTGGAATAAATTCAGTCTAATTTAATGGCAAGCATGGCCCTGCTTTATGACTCTCTGTGCAACTCTGATACTTGTTCACAATCTCTTTTATTTGTCTGTATTATTTTTTTGTATTATTTATTATACACCCTTAAATAAAAAATCTGACCTGATCGGTATGCTATATATACTATTTTTTTACGACACTGTTGGCGCAGTGGTAGAGTAATCGGCTACTGCGCTCTGTGTCGCAGTTTTCCCGCACGAAACAAATATTTATAAGACATAGGATAGTTGACGAAAAAGTTATATTTAGTCCGTCAGTTAGACACGTAATTTTTCTTTCCACATAAACAAAAAATAACGACGATACAGTGCGTTGAAATATCGTGTGACGTCACGGTGGGCTACACTTTATACTGACAAAGAGACGTCACAAGCTCCCACTTTGATGCACTTTATCTTTTTCAGTTTTTATTTATTTGATAATGCTAAAAATACGGGTGCAATATCACACTAATATTATAAAGGCGAAAGTTTGTGAGTGTGTTTGTATGTTTGTTACTTCTTCACGCTCAAACGGTTGGACGGATCTGTATGAAATTTGGCACAGAGATAGAAATATAGTCTGGAATAGCACATAAGATACTTCTATCACGGGAATATGTTCCCGTGGGATAATTTTCGACACAAACGCGGGTGAAGCCGCTAGCAGAAGCTAGTTATTTCATAATCTCACTGAAGGACTAAACAGAATTTACATTTTTCTACCCAGGAAACATCCCTATTATAGTTGTTCCGAGTCTGACTGTTTGTGTAGGTACACACGCCAGTGACAAATCAATCTGCCTAGCCTTTTATCAACTATGTTGGGTTCTACTTCTAGTCTTAACGAATACAGCTAAATACCAGTATTTTATTTAGATCGACTGCATAGAATAATATGAATATAGAAAAACCAGTTAGAGCCTAACTGCTGTATAATAACAAAACACAATCAGGCTTACATTGTTTTGAACTACGTAGATGAAACAGGAGGAATTAGATCATGCAATTCCATCGCACACTGCCGGAAATGTATCCGATAGAAAACCATCTGCCAATAGTGGCCAGTATTATCTACAACAGAGGTCACAGGTAATAATTTACTTTAATTCTTATGATACAGTAGATATTTACATGGTATAAAATATTTAATTAACAATAACTACCTATATATAAACACTCCAACTATCAAATTTAGTAACTGGGTAACACAGTACTCCTTGCCAAGACTGGTCTCAGATTTCTTACTTCTGACTACCTGAAACGACTGTCAATGATCTACAAATGGCAGTTGGGACCAGCAGCTAAGGTCTGGCTCGTTTGCACCACTCCGCTCCAACACCGCTCCCGCACAACACCGCCTTAAACGGAGATGACTGGTCGCTGTCCACGCGTCGACAGCTAGCAGGCATCCAGCTGTCCACGCGCTTGCAGCTAGCAGTCAACTAGCTGTACCCGCGCAGACCGCATTCACTTACCTTTTTAGACACGCTAGCAACGTGCTTCAAGCGAGCATTCAGCGTGCGTACAGTGCGCGGGCCGCCCGCTTGAAGCACGTGGTAAGCATGCGGTAAGCGAGGCGTCAGCTGTCAAGTGGTACGATGGCGGTAAGCTCAATAACAGCGGGCTGTCTGCTAATTTGTGTTGTCAATGTAAAGTATGTCTACAGAGGACTTCAGAGAGCTTCAGGACGTCCCTGAAGCTCACATTTCAATGAACATTATTTTTCCCGGATGGGAGCGGTGTCGTATAAGTCGACTACGACCTTAAAGGTTCTTTATGTTGCACGGCGGTGTCTCAGTAAGTAATCACTCCTAAAAATGTCACACATCCACGGAGCGATCTTGGCAAATGTTGCTTATCCTTAAAAATCAATGCGTGTGGCTGTTATTATTTATACTCATATAAAACTATTTACAAACGCCAGTGACCACTGGCTCCTAAGTTACCTCTTACATCACAAAATAACTGAAACAAAAAAGGATCGAACTATTTTGAACAAAGTAAATTAACCCAATTTAGCATACAACGAACAAAAGAAAGTGAATTAAGTTATTGGAAATAATACTGAAGCAGCAAACTAAAGTCTGATTTACACAGTTCAAGTTACTGACTAGACAGTAGATATCTACTCGCATTGTGAACTCGAATGTCAGATTAGCTGTTTCTTGATTTACGAGTTGTTAGCTGGAGTGGTATTGCACCCTAATTGCGTAAGTTCAAAGAATGGCGCACGCATGCTACTGCCGATCGTGTCGATACAATGCAAGTGATGTGCAAGCTCCTGCCATCCGATGGGAAATAATACAAAAATAACACGCCACGCAAGCTACGAACGATAATTGTCGCAAGTGCGAGTAACTAGTATGGTATAGGCTCAGGGTTTTAATTGTTTTGTAAAAAAAATAATGCTTATAAACAATTTATTTATACAATTCGATTGCTACAGCTACCCGGTAGGCTAACTCGCTCGCTAGCACACCCTGTGTAAACCGACGATAAAGTCTATTATTCTAACAAAACTTTGGAAAGTTTCAACGTACAAGTTTTCGTATAAAATCAGTTCAAACAACGATTTACTTTGTGTGTGCAGTGAAACGAAAAATTGGTGCGAAACTCTTGAAGAAAGGATATCGAAGTTTTTGTATTACGTGGGTGCTTTGAACTTGACTGACTGGCTACGAGTAGAAAACCTTCATAGCAACAACTAATTTATTTTATTTCTAGAACCTCATCTTTCAAAATTTGGTACTTCCTTTTACCGACTTCTTTCTTTCATATTATAAGTTTATTTTACTCCATTTAATCTTGTGCAAGTGACAAAAGGCTATCTCTTTATAAAATACTACCTATTTGATTCATGCAGTGTTTAGGGTTCCGTAGTCAACAAGGAACCCTTATAGTTTCGCCATGTCCGTCTGTCCATCCGTCCGCAGCTTTGATCAGAAATTATTTGTAATAGAAAACTATAATTTGGCATGGATATATAAATTAGTCAAAAAATTTTAAAAAATTACAAATTTGATTGAAAAATTACTTAGGTTTAACGTTGTTAGTTATATAAGTTTATGAGCCATGTAAAAATAAACAAAAATTAAATCATAACACGTAAAGATAGTAGTAGCCTTGTATTGATAATGCAAATGCCCTAACAGTGTCACAGTAGTAATTTATTATCGCTTCAGCCCTTGCACAATATTTGGAGATAACCTAACCTACCATCTAAGTTCACATATGGAAGCAATAAATGTATTGAGTATTGAGATTTTAACGAAGACTATCTCCGTAACGGCAATACTGCAGTATTAAAATTATTACGTGACCCTGGTTATCAATCTTTATTACAAACGGTTGCCTCTACTCGCGTTGGTACTCAAATAAATCATAATTTTTCTAACTTCACTTGTGAAGTTGGATTTTATAACTCCTTCAGTTACGACGTCCTATGTGGGCCCTGAAAACGTTTAAATGTTCATGAAACAACAAAAAGCCCTCTTCTTAGTCCACATTGTTGTGCAACTACAGAACCCTATTAATGCGCGTGGCCCGACACGCACTTGGCCGGTTTTAAATCTCTTTCTATAAATTACCTTTGTCTTTCAGAAGTTCTGCCTTTGACTCTGACTGCTACGGTTATTCGAACAATTTTTTAATCTATCTAAAGTTATATCTAATTTTTGTACTGTTTTATCTAGGGACTGAAAGGTTCTGGAGTGAATACCGCATCCCAGAAAATGCAGCGTTTGAAGGTTTCTCACAAAAAGAACTGATGACCTGGTAAGTAAGTGCCGTGGCAATTCGCTGAATGTCAGACGCACAGGACTAGTCAATGTGGTGACGCTTAGAGATCTTTTTCTAGCAACTTTTTGATGTTGCTAGAAAGCTATTCTATCGCTACCTTTAATGCTTTCATAAACTTCCTTTCATTAAGTTTTCAAAGCTTTAAGCTGCCAAATTTATAGCCGTTTTAAATTTCATCCTTATAAAGTATCAGAATCAGACGCCCCCAAATCCCAAGTCCCCAAGAGACACATTATCACTGTCCCATTCAAATTCAATTCCAAACCAGATTGATGCACACTCCATGTGGAATATACAACTAAAAAAAAAAGGAATCTCTCCGCTGTTGAAAATTAGATCACCGATCTAAACAGGCTGGGGCTATCCAATTTTACGGTTCGTGTGTTCTGAACTCACGGGACTCGACTAAGAGACTTAAGTTCGGTTCGTAGGTACATGTATCAATAAAACTTTATTTTAGGTTTGACCATGAGTGTTTCGGGATGATTTGTTCGTTTAAGCATGGTTTGTAACAATCGTAATGAGAATCAATCTGCCAAGCCTTTGTCCAAAACTGGGGATGCTTGCAAAAGTGAGACGGCTCAACTTGTATAAAGTGCAAGTTCGGTCATGCATGGAGTACGGCTTTCACTTCTGGGATGGATCTGCTAAATACAAGGTTGATGCACTTGAGCCGATTGACAGACGGGCCAAGTGGCTTATTGGCAACGAGACACTGTTAAAGCTCCAGAGCCTCGAACGGTCGGCTTTTTATCGGTTACATTTCGGGGAATGTGCGACGGAACTGCACAATTTAATTCCGCCTAGCCCTTCCATCGTCGGACTACAAGACGTACGGCCATGCGCCAGCGGTACATGGTGGACATTCCACCCATACGCACAAAGCGTTTTGCTAATACTTTCACTGTGCGCACAGCTAAGCAGTGGAATACCCTGCCGGTGTCTTTAAGCTACAACCTTAGGGTCTTTAAGTCAAGAGTGAATAGGTTACTTCTAGGCAAGCGTGCTTCACCGTAGACCACATCATCGCTTACTATCAGGCGAGAAAGTGGTCAAACACGAGCCTACCGACTAAAAAAAACTTGTTGCAGATGATTACCAGTATTTTACACGGAGCGTCTGCCTATCTGACCTTTAAAATTCAGTAACTGGGTAGCACGAAGGTAAGACTGTTGAGTTTTCCTAGCTTCTGACTACCGGTAACCATTATCAAAGTTCTACAGACAGCCAGGCCAATCAGCTTAGCATACTTTTCGAGGTACGGAGGAATCTCGGTTTGTTTAGATGGTTACCCATCCACGGGTTGTAAGGTCAACCCGTGGATGGGTAACCATTTTAACGTTGCTTAACCTTGAAAATTGACCTGTGTCACTGATATAACTTAGCCACGATCTTCTCAAATAATGGTAATGAGGTTTCTATATTGTGGTCAGCGCAAATAAAAGTGTGATTAGTAACAATCTTCGAACGACAATAAAGCAGATAAGTGGACTCTTCTTCCAGGAAGGAAGAGCAGAGCATTACAAAAAATTATGATAACATTCTTTTGTTCAGCAGTGGATCTGTTTCAGATGATACCTCCTCTCCTTGCGTTGTATTCCTCAGTATTGAGGGTCGTGACCACCCTTCTGCATCACCTTCTCTCGAACGATCTCTCCATCTGTTTCTGTCTCTGGCAATACCGCGATAGATCATACCTAATAATATGTATTAATGTATATCAAATGATATGCGCTTCTTCTTCTACTAACTCTCACAAACACCTGAAGGTTAACTTTTTAAACTCCAGAAAGTAATCCTAGTCGTTTAAGAGACGGTACGGAATCGATTTTGAAGCCTCTTTATGACTTCCACGACAGAAACTTTCGTAATCACGACTTGTTTCGAAATAATTAGGTTGATGATACCTTCCTAATGATGTAAACCTTGAACAGATTAAGATTCGTATAGATTCACCTTCAAGAGTGTTTGTGCAAATGTGCACTAAGTCATATTCGTGATTATTTGTATGGAAATTCGAATCTACTTGCTGTCGCAGGTCTGCTGGAAAAAAAATCTATTGAAGTAAGCAGTATCTTTGTCCTCTTCTAGCTGTATTCTTTCTTTTCTCTGTTAAGTATTTTGTGTCTACATAAATAAATAAATAAGCAAAACAACATAACAAAAGAAAATGATAACAAATTACAGAGCAGAACACAAACTGCCCTTACAAAATATTTACCGATAGCCAACAATATAATTCCCTACTAAATCATTGTGCAAACAAACTGATTGTTGTGCACATAACTACCAAACACTTTCGTTGGACCGCGACAACTTGCCAATTTTCATAATATAAAGTTGGAGCTTGAAATTGTTCCAGCCCGTACCATCGGTTTTCATAACTCGGAATTATTGGGTGATATTTTACGATTACTTGCTTTGCATAATTTGAAAAGTTTTGTTATTTGAACCAAGCAATGATTTTCGAAAGCCAAACGCAGCCTTGGCTTGGCTTTCGAAACCTACATACCCGGCTACCTTTTACCAGGAATTGAATGTCTCCATCTACCAAGCCTGCTTTGCCAATTCTAGGTCATTTACATCAAGTATATATAATGGCATACCTATCTCATTTTTAACGTACTAAATATTTGGGCCCGTATTTTAAGTCAGTTTGAACCATAACAACGGTGAAAAATCAATTAAAGTCAGATCTTAAAAAGCTGTCATCAACAGTGGCCTTATCAGCGCAGCGTTATTCTCTTTTTGGATATCGCTGCACATATTGAGATAGAAGCCTTTTTGGTCTTGCACGGAGTTTTATTTTTGTTAAATTTTTTGTTTTTGCTTATTTTTCGTGTCTCCTGTGCGGGTCATAAATTAATATTTTTTCTTTCGAGTTCAGAGGAAACAAATAAGAACTTGGAATATGTTGCTTAAATAATGCTCTTTCTACCAATCACCAACGTGTTTAGTGTCACAAATTATAGTGTTAGTCCTTTCCATATCAAGCTGAAGGAAGCTATTTGAAAGGCATGATTTTGTATATAAATAGGAGTCTTCACTTCTTCAAGAAGATTTATCAGGACCATCTTCTTACCCTTCATCATTATCTTGATTGTTTAATCCCCGACGGAAAAAAGGGGTGTTATAAGTTTGACGTGTGTATTTGTGTGTCTGTGGTATCATAGCTCCTAAACGTTTGAAACGATCTTGATTAAGTATTATTTTTTGTTTGAAAGGTGACTTTATCGAGAGTTTTCTTCGCTATGGTTGATGAAAATCGGAATAACCATTTAAATAATATTATATGTATCTCATGTCATGGCATCATATCTCGTAAACAGATCAACTGATTCTGATTTTTTATTTGTTTTAATGGTGACCGAGAGTTTACTTTATTTTAGCTATGGTTGATGAAAATCGTGTCAGCGAATTTTATGCTCATTTTACTCTTTGAATTGGAGTATTTTCGCAAGATATCATGTTATAATTACGTATTTCGATGGATTTTTCATCGAAGCGTGTCTACTTCTAGATAAATTATATAGTTTAAAGAGGTATTACTTTCGGGGTTTATTTTAATTTTAAATGTTACTTGTCTATTTACATTGTTTATGACATCTTCCTCTTCTATCACCACACTTTTTACATTTTTACCACCCATTCCATCATTAATTATCAACCCTACCAAATTTATAATTTCAAACATCCTCCCAATTATATTTTACTACACCAATTTACAAGATCGAACAGAACTCGAACGCACAAACTCCCGTTGCCAAAACAGTCTCAACCCAGTCCGTGGTTCACCGCAACAATCCAGCACAGTTTGTCGGCCAAACAAATAATTAATCTACAGTGGCCAGAGTTTAATTACTTGTTTGAGTTTGTCTTATTCGACGTGAACTCACACTAGTGCACGAAGATTTATATTTATAGTTATATATAGTACATTTATTTGGTAGTAGTAAATATTGTGGAGAATATTGGTCATTAGGGAGTTGGTTTTTGAGTCCTTGATTTTGAATCTATCTCGTAGTGTGTCTGTTGTTCTTTGTCAATGGTTATAGTGGAAATATGAATGCATCTGTCTTTTGGTGTCAATGCAAGACTGCTTGTTTTGTAAATCCTTGATGATAGGCTAACCGACGGCACGGTTCGATTCCCGCATGTAACTATATTATAATGGTATGGCCTAAAAACAGTTTTTCCGGGTCTAGCGGTTTATTTATGAGAGTTTAATTGATTATAATTATGCTACCACGATGTGGGGGAAATTCTATTTAAGGGAAAGAGATAAGAGGGGATTTGTTAATCTCCTCTTAAAAAACGATTTGGTTCTGCATGCAGTCTTTTGGTTGAAACTGTTCTCGTTACTGCGACCGACGCGTTTGGGATGGTATTGTCTCTTTGTAAGACCGAATCAATCTGTGTTCATGATCTATGCAGTCAATATGGAAAACGATACCAGCTAAACTCCTGTAGCACTTACTTGTACGAAATAATTCATTATCATCATCATGATATCAGCCGAAAGACGTCCACTGCTGGATATAGACCTCGCATCCAGTGGAGCCCCGCAACCTTCACCAGGTCATCGATCCACCTGGTGGGAGGGCTTCCAACGCAACGTCTTCCGATTAGCGGTCGCCACTCCAGAACTTTTCTGTCCTATAGGCTATGAAATAATTAGTTCAGTTTTATTTAGGTTTTTACCATTATAAAAGATTACCACAAGGTGGAATTAAACGTGAAACGATAATGATTCAAGATGGCTTAGATTTGACAATTCATTTTTCTAACCTAAATCATCTTCAGTATGTTATTACGAGTAAACACGAAATATTAATGTACAGAGTAATTAAATTATGGGTAAGTGCCTTGCATAACATCTTTGAACATAGGAATCCGAAACCAAATTTAAAGGACCTTCAAGGTTCTTGACGATAATTATGGTTTAAAGCGCCAATTATTTTTTCTATGTAGTACTCGAAAATAGCAGATCGATAAATAACAGACGTCTTTTTGTTATGAAATAGGAATTATGCTTTATATTTAGGCGACGATGAATATGTTTTTTTTACATTAATTAGAAATTGTTTAAGTAGTGTCGTGATAATTATGGCATAAAGCGCCAAATGTTTTCTATGTAGTACTCGAAAATAGCAGATCGATAAATAACAGACGTCTTTTTGTTATGAAATAGGAATCATGCTTCATATTTAGGTGACTAAGAATATGTTTTTTTTTCATTGCTTAGAAGTTGTTTTAGAAGTGTCGTGATAAAATTTAGACTTGAAATTCTCTGGCTGAGTCCTAAAAATGCTACACGCAGTTAATTAAAATAAATTGTGTAAATCCTACTACTGTTATAAACGTGAAAAATTGTGAGGATGGATGGATGGACGCATGGATGTTTGTTACTCTTTCACGCAAAAACTACTGATACCATGCGGGCGGAGCCGTGGGCGGAAGCTATTAAATAAATAATTGCAATCCAAAAGGATATTTACCCAAAGCTTGTCTGGTAGATAAGGTCTTAATTAATTTGGGTCCACCTTATGAAACATTATAATCATCATCATCTGCGTAGCATTTACTAATTATCAAGGAATCGACTTCTAGTCTAATTAAAAGCATCTAACCAAAGCAAGACAGCTGAGCAATATCTTACAAGAGGCGATTGCCAAATTAACCATCATTCACCACACAAGAACCATTGTGCACAGAAGTTAACACAAATCCATTTCATTCAGCATTCACCAATTGCTCATGCGAAAACCAACACAGTTCCTGGTCTATATTCAGATCTAGAATGCGGAACTCAGCGAGGATCAGGGGACTGAGCAGGTGCCGATGTAGAAGACCTAACTGTTTGAAAATCAGGAGAAAAACTGTGAGGGTTAGTATTGTGGTGTCTTTTGTTCCGGTCGATGAGGCGACGTTTTGGGAAGACCATCATCCAGCAGTGGACGACTCTTGAATGTTTCAAATGCTGTTTTTGTCTTTGTAAAGTTTTAATGAATAATTAAACCTCTTTCTACCCTCTTTGGCCACCTGGGTGGTCTCGTTGATCGATTGCTAGTAGATCTCTCAGTGGATCCCCAAACTGTGGAAAATGCAAAGATTTTTCTATTGGGAAAGCACAGGCTAAAACTGGATTATTTTATTTATTTATTTCGAAAATACATTTCTTCATTTGGTTTTAGCCACACAACAAAAACCTCTCAGAGTTTAACTGAGTGATGGCAGTTATTTTAATCTAAATTACTAATTGCAATGCTGAGTTATTAATTTAAAAATTACGTATGAAAACATTTTCATAATACATACGAGAATTGTAAAATTTTGTTGAAGGATATTTTTTTTGTATGACGTTTTACTTTTAAGCTTTGGTGATGGCACTATTCTGTTTCACTTCCAATAGTATGTGCCATAGCATACCTAGTAAATCTTAGATGCACCTCCGCTTCTTTTTAATTGTCTGTAGCGTGTGTACCACTTAATATTTTCTTTCTTTTTAATTTAACGATATTGATAAATAGTCAACCATTTCATAAAACTGTTTTATTAGTTTCAGAGCTGTCCATGTGCGAATCACCGCTGTAATTGTTCAGAAACGTCATCTAACAAGAACGAGGGGTCTCCACGTATAAAGAATCTATGTCGATTCACTGTTGACGCTTATTTTACTTAAATTTACCATATTATATTAAGTTATCATTAAGTCTTTTTTAAAGGCGTTGTTTACTTACCTGGAAAACCTTCTTCAAATAATAATTACCATCTGCCTTGCCATGTTAAGGTAGACTTCCAGTCCACTGAATCCAAGTGAATACCAGTATGTTACATGGCACTGCTACCCATCTAAATTCCATTACCCAATGACCGGGTTCAACCAAAAGAAAAAAATCTCTTCAAAACATGGTTTGTAGCTAACTATAGCCTTCAAAACCAGTCTCTTTTCTTTTAAAACTAAGTGAAAATTTAAATTATCCACAACTTATTTAATATTTTGTATATAAATTAACTACCGGTACATCGAAGTGTTGAAGTGTTTATACAAAAACGCCACCATGTCAGTTCGACTTCAGGATCAGACCTCGGAACCAGTCCTTCTGCAGCGAGGTGTGAGACAGGGAGACGTCATATCTCCGAAGCTGTTTACCGCTGCACTGGAGGATGTCTTCAAGGTTCTGGACTGGAGAGGGCTAGGCATCAACGTCAATGGCGAGTACATCACTCACCTTCGGTTTGCTGACGATATAGTGGTTATGGCTGAGACCATGGAGGACCTCAATAAAATGCTCGATGACCTCAATAGTGCTTCCGAAAGAGTGGGTCTTAGAATGAACATGGACAAAACCAAGGTGATGTTGAATGCCCATGTCACACCCACTCCTATCAAGGTAGGAGACTCTACACTCGAAGTTGTGGGCGACTATGTCTACCTGGGACAAACGATCCAGTTGGGTAGGGCCAACTTCGAGAAAGAGGTCAACCGTCGAATCCGACTCGGCTGGGCAGCGTTCGGGAAGTTGCGCGGTATCTTCTCGTCCAACTTACCACAGTGTCTCAAGACGAAAGTCTATGACCAGTGTGTGTTGCCAGTGATGACATATGGCTCTGAGACGTGGTCGCTTACAATGGGCCTCATTAGAAAACTTACAGTCACTCAAAGGGCAATGGAGAGGGCTATGCTCGGAATTTCCTTGCGTGATCGAATCAGAAATGTAGAGATCCGCAAGAGAACCAAGGTTACCGACATAGCCCGAAGAATTGCCAAACTTAAGTGGCAGTGGGCAGGGCACATTGCTCGCAGAACGGATGGCCGATGGGGCAGAAAGGTTCTGGAGTGGCGACCGCGAACCGGAAGACGTTGCGTTGGAAGGCCTCCCACCAGGTGGACCGATGACCTGGTGAAGGTTGCGGGAATCCGCTGGTTGCGAGACGCACGGGACCGGTCAATGTGGCGACGCTTGGGGGAGGCCTATGTCCAGCAGTGGACGTCTTTCGGCTGATATGATGATGATGATGATGATGATATAAATTAAAGTACTAACCGCGAAAAGTTGAAATTCTGCTGCCTACAAAAAAAATGCCGTCGCTGTTTTGGTAGACTGTGACTGCGATTTTGACCCTTATAGTACATGTCATCAAATCATATTAAACAATTCATTTGTAAGATAATGTTTTAATACTTAAATACATTTAATGAAAAGCTTTTGAAGCAGACTTATTAAGATTTGTTTTCAAATCAAAACATTTTCTCATAAATAATATATATTTACCTAATTAACCTTGGAATTTGATATCTACAACTACTTGTAGTTGTATGCAGCTGCATTCGAATAAACTAGAAGCCTAACCCAAGATATTAAGAAACAAGTAAAATTTAAAAATCCTGCGACACATTTTTATTACTTCGATCGACAATCTATCGAACACGTAATTATGACACGATATCTTGCAAAAATACCCCAATACAAACAGTAAAACGACCATAACTTTTGAACGGCTGAACTGATTTTCATCAAACATAGCTAAAAACACTCTCGATAAAGTCAACTTTCAAACAAAATAAATTAATGTCAAACACATAAAACCCCTCTTTTGCCGTCGAGAGTTAAAAAGACTCGGCAGACGATGATGAATTAGAATTATCGTGACCAAAACAACTTACGAATGATAGATTTGCAAGTAATAAGACACCAATAACTAAGAAAAACATATTCACCACATCCAATCCCATTTTCCCTTCACGAAGAACTTAGAAAGTAATTTACAAAAGTTCGTCTCGGTATTAAAGTTAGCACCATGTTTACTCATCAATAGTTTACTCATTTGCAAGGACATGATTAAGGGCTTCGAAGAGTTATCAAAGCTCACGTAAGGAGGGAGAGAGATGGGGAATGTAAAGGGTTGTTTAGGTTGAAGGTTTTGAAATAAATGTTTACCTAGGGATTAGAAAGGTGACATTCTATCATCGATCATCTTCATCATCGTCATAGTTAGCAATTTGTGCCCGAATTCCTTCCTATATGGGATTAATATACAAATGTGTATAACACTGCCTCATTACAATAGTCAGATTTGAGGCCAGTGTAAAGAGGCGTGCTAAAATGCCAGTAAACTCTTTTAAAAGGACAACAGAACTTTGTGACCAGTTGACTACGCCTTTACAAGCCGTTAGCGTCGGTTCTGATCCAACTTAGATTAGTTGTTGGTTGCGTCTTTCGCGGTAATTACCGACGCGACGTCCAAACTAGCTAGCAGTTATATTACTTCTTGTATTATATGGAAGCTTGGTACTTTTGGGTGCGGTGGCAAATATTTTAATCTATATCTATACTAATATTATAAAGCTAAAGAGTTTGTTTGTTTGAACGCGCTAATCTCAGGAACTACTGGTACTGGTTGGAATTGAAAAAATATTTTTGTGTTGGATAGCCCATTTATCGGGGAAGATATAACATCACGCTGCGACCAATAGGAGCGGAGTATAAATGAAAAATGTTGCAAAAAGGGGAAAATAATTATCCTTTTTGAGAGTTATCGTTGCGTGCGCTGCGTAAACGGTTTAAGTTACGCAATATCATGTATGATGGAATTGTTTATCTTTAAAACTTCTTAAAAAAGTCCGCGACAGCATATACCCTATGTCTAACTTTTATGATTGACTCACTATAAGTTTTTTTACGGTAATCAAATTGGTTAATTTGCGAAAGAGTTTTATCAACATCTATACTAATATTATAAAGCTGAAGAGGTTGTTTGTTTGTTTGTAGGGTAGGTAGGGTAGGTAAGGTAGGTAGAATAGGTAGGTAGTGGTAGGTCGATAGATAGCCAGTTGACGGGAGCGAAGCCGCGGGGTACTTCATATAATGGCAGCCTCTAAAGATTCCAAAATCTTTTTACCCAATTAGCCCATGTATCAAATTATAGCTTTAAGAATGATACTTATGTCTAGATCCAATATCCAACTTATTTTTTAAAAGGGGTGAAAGAGCGAGCTGGCATTTTCTTTTTTCTTGTATAATTTCTGGTACTTTTGGAGTAATGGTGACGTCAGAAATAGCGTTTCACTCCTGTATTCCACGAAGGGAATGGCAGCTATTCTTGAGATACCCACTTGCAATCAATTCTCAAAAAAAATTGCTAATATTTTTTTTATCGTTTTTGTAGACTCGCGCTTGACTGGTCGATGATGTGGTCGACGCAGTAGCACGCTTGTCTAGAAGTAACCTCATCACTCTTAACTTAAAGACCGCGTGGTTGTAGCTATCGGGAAACACAAGACTACGGCAGGGAATTCCACTCCTTATCTGTACGCATAATGAAAGTATTTCCAAAACGTTTAGTGCCTATGGGTGGGATGTCCAACATGTACCGATGGCGTATCGCCGTACGTCTTGTATTACGATTAAGAAACGGGCTAGACGAAATTAGATAATGCAATTGCATCGTACACTACCCGAAATGCAATCGATAAAACACCGACAAGCTGGCAACTCGGCAACGATGTTAAAGGTTTTTTTTTAGCTTATATTTATGTGTGACTCCAACCCACTAAAACTCCAGAGCGGTGTCCTCCTGTTCTTATGGCGGGAACACGGGCACGCGTTAGCACTCGTCCGTGAAACCGCCGCGTCCGTTCGTCATCGGACCCACCCCTGGGGAGTATCCCCCATCACCATCGCACCAGAACACATTGCACGCCATGACCACCCCACGGCCCAAATCAGAGCATGGGCGCCAGATGACCCGTTATGGCACCCTTGGTTCCCCTGTGAGGTGCCAGTCAGTGGCCCGGCCACCTACCACTTTTCGGCCGCAGCGGATAGGGCCCCACTGCATCCGCCATCAGACGGTAGCGCCACTCCGTCCATACCGCGGAAGGTAGGGAGAGTGGCGCACCGCAATACCGGCAACCCTTTCCCGCCGCGGCCTGAGACCCTCAGCCACGATATCGTATGGGGCCTCCTCCATCGCGGCCCGCCTCAGCTGCGATGTTGCCTCTGTTACCAAGCGGCACCGCAACCAACTTGTTGGCCGCTACATCGTTGGGTTAATCGGCAAAAGTACAGACGAGCGGCCCATCCTTTTTTTTTTTTTTTTTTTTGCCTGGAGAAATGCTCATGCGTACTGCACTACCACGGGGAGATAGTGCAGTTATGTGGGACTCTAACCCACTAAAACTCCACGGTGTCCTCCTGTGCCGCTTATGGCGGGAACACGGGCACGCGTTAGCACTCACCGCGATCCCGCCGCGGCTGTCCGTCACCGGACCCTCCTCGGGGGATTACCCCCCATCACCGGCGCACCAGAACACACTGTACGCCGTGACCACCCCAGGGACCAACCAGCACATGGGCGCCAGACGACCCCGTTTATGGCGCCCTTGGTCCCCCTGTGACGGGTCAAGGTCAATGGCCCCGCCACCTACCATTGTTCGGCCGCAGGGGATAGGGAGAGTGGCTAACGCAATACCGTCACACCTCCTCCCCTGCGGCCCCACCGCGTCCGCCATCAGACGGTGGCGACCCCGTCCGGGCCGCGGAAGGTAGGGAGAGCGGCGCACCGCAATACCGGCACTCCTCTCCCGCCGCGGCCTCCAACCTTCAGCCGCGACATCGTATGGGACCTGGAAATCTCCATAAGACATCGCGGCCCGCCTCAGTTGCATTGTCGCCTGTTCCCAAGCGGCACCGCAACCTACCAGTTGGCCGCTACGTCGTCGGCTTAATCGGCAAAAGCCCTGACGAGCGGCCCCTCCTCGGGTTCCTCTTCGCTTCACCGTGGGTGACCAAGCCACGGTTACTGAGCCCCCCCGCCTCGACAATGCGGGAACCTACCGGGGGGGGAGCGGCCCATCCTGGGGTTCCTATTCACTTCAACGTGGGTGACTAAGCCACGGCTACTGAGCACCGCCTCACCAATTTGGGAACCCACTGGGGAGGATGTTCAAGGCTCTGGAGCTTTATATTATTTAGCTTTATTTCAGACCTGATTAGACCGTTAATTGTTAGTAACAAAATGTACCTTTGATTTAAAGGCATTGGACCTAATATATAATATAGGGCGAGCTTATCGCCGTCAATGGGCCTACACATCTACTGACTTATCGCAACAAGTTGCTAAAACTTGTGGTGTTCCATATTCTAGTGTTAAAATAAACCAGTGACAGAACATGGATGAAGCTACCTACCTGTCACTCATACAGTCCTACAAGAATTCTGCCTACTCTCTTGAGAAATAAAAGCGTGATACAAAATTATCATCACATTCCATCAATGTCAAACCCAGGTTCAGTAAATACTTCCACAAACGAAAAAAATAAACTACTTCCTACTTGACATAACAATCCTTGAAATCACAAAAACGTCTATAATATACTGTTTCACGTTAGCGTTATTAAGGCAGCCTCCCACGACACAACATAATGTTTTGTGCAACACGCTTCTATTCGCAGAAGGACGGAGAGTACCGTTTTACACGGTTCATGCAGCAAAGGTTATTAAAATTCGTGTCTTAGAAACTGTATTTTTTGTTATTACGTAGAAGCACGTAACGTAGAACTGGGTTATTATTTTAGTTGAAAACATTTTGTTGTAAAATTATTATTTTTTTTTTTTGTTGTGAAAATGTACTCGAAATTGCCTCATGATTTTGCATTGATAGTACGTACTCATGATGCTCCTTTTACAAACGATAACCAATTTGACCCATATTAATCTAAGTAATTTAATCTACTCTACTCAATCAAATTTAAAGTTAAAGCTTATTATTAATCAAGAGTTTTTTTCTGTTGTCATGACGACTAAGTCGATTGCATATTAGTTAGTGGAGGAAGTTTCCATAAAATAAACTTTATATTTATAGGCCAAAAAACAGTTAAGTATGCTATTGATTTTTATTAAAATCAAATAGAATGTCACCTTAAAACTACGTAATTAAAACTTAACCCAACTTGAACTTTACCCAAGTTAGCATCATGCCTTAAACTAAATGACAATCAAAAATCCTTTTTTCGTCCTCAAAAATCCTTTAAACTTTTTTACATCTCTCATTCTCTCAAAAGAAAAAGCAATATTTCTCCACGTTGCACACTAGCTTGAAATTTGACGTGGTATTCATAAAGTCTCATATAGACTTGTATAATAAAATTCGTGCCCCGTAGAGCAATAAACTGTAAGGATGAGTAATTAAATTCATTTGCATGAAGAAATAATGAAGAACGTAATTATACACGTAATTTTAGCTACTCAAATTATCTCATCTGTTTTATTTGATAGGCAAAGTTGGGCGGCTTATGTTGTGCTGGTAGACGTTTTATAAAATACTGTACTTGTTAAACTCTTTGTAAGCATACACAGAGAATGAACTGATTAATTTAATAGGTATTTTATTAGGTATTACGGTTAGTCTGTGGGAACAGAAAAAACGGCATTAAGATTAAAGTTTATTAGTGCGGACACCTAATTTTCACATATTGAACTTATAAAATAACTGTTTCCTTGGTAAAACTATTTGACCAGGCTATTGGACTTTTATCACCAGCATAAAATAAAAACCGGCCAAGGGCGAGTCGGACTCGCGCACGAAGGGTTCCGTACCATTATCGCAAAAAAACGGAGAAAAAATCACATTTGATGTATGGGAGCCCCACTTAAATATTTATTTTATTCTGTTTTTAGTATTGGTTGTTATAGCGTCAATATAAATACATCATTTGTGAAAATTTTTACTGCCTAGCTATCACGGTTCATGAGATACAGCCTGGTGACAGACAGACAGACAGACAGACGGACCGCGGAGTCTTAGTAATAGGGTCCCGTTTTTATCCTTTGGGTACGGAACCCTAACAATCAGTTTAACCAACATAATAATGTCGCCTCGTGTACCTCAACCCTAAGAGTAGTGAATCTCATATGCGCATCACATGCAGATCTTTTGTGTGGACGCACAATGGCCGTCAGAAGCAAACTTTTTTGCTTGTTTTATATGAAAAAACAAAACATCATTGTTCGTTGCTTTATTTTTTAAATATATTTTTTGTGACGTATGAGTTTTGACGTGCGTTTTTAGGGTTCCGTACCCGAATTATCCAAACGGAGCCGTATTACTGTCACTCACGTGTCTGTCTGTCCGTCTGTCTGTCCTTCGTCTGTCACACAAATTTAATCCGAAGAATTGTTTAACTTCCCATTAACCTCATCACATCATCACACATCATCAGCCTATTAATGTTCCCACTGCTGGGACACAGGCCTCCTCTCTGTGAGAGGGAATGGGCCGTAATCCACCACGCGGGCCCAGTGCGGGTTGGTGGATTTCACATGTCTTCGAATTTTTGGTTCTAGGACATGCCGGTTTCCTCACGATGTTTTCCTTCACCGTTTTGAGAGCAGTGGTGATGAAATTAATTTACACAAAGTAAAGCGCCTGCCTGGCCTCGAACCCACGACCTACAATTTGTAAGTCGCGGCCGATACCACTGTGCCACCACTGCTCTCAAATTGACCTATAAACTTGAAATTTGGTGATAATGTTTATGATTACGTATATTTCAGTAACAAAAACCAATATAATGGAAAACAGATTTTTCTTTGGTACAGGACCCTAAATGTGCAAACTCCGACATGCACTTGGCCGGTTTTTAATGAGCAGTATAAAATTGCAAAGTAAATAGTAATCTAACCTAACTGTACGTAGAGTTGGTTTCTAAAATACGTTTTAAACCCAATTTTAATGCCAACAGGTTTTTTTTTTAATCTGTTTCATTTTCCTATTCCTACTTATTCGTAGGCTATTTAGTTGTAGTTAGTCTATTTAATTATTGTAACCTTTCCATGTCCTAATATCGGCTTGGAATGGACATCTGTAGGTTTAGTTGTAGTTAGTAGTTGTAACCATTCCATGTTCCAACCTCGACTTGGAATGGCCATTTATAGGATCATCATCATCATCATATCAGCCGAAAGACGTCCACTGCTGGACATAGGACTCCTCCAAGCGTCGCACATTGACCGGTCCCGTGCGTCCCGCAACCAGCGGATCCCCGCAACCTTCACCAGGTCATCGGTCCACCTGGTGGGACGCCTTATTTATAGGATAAATGATTGTAATTAACTCTAATAATTAAAAGTTTAGAATCATTTCGGGTTTCTTTCCATCCCCCGGCTGTGGTAAACGTAATTCGCCTTTATAATATTAGTGTGTTGATAAAATAAAATAACATAGTAAACTTTACTGTTATTAATTACAAATCCTTCGTCTTCGGCGACTAAAGGCACTATGTTAGTTTTAGTTTTATTAATCATCGAAACTAAACTGAAATTTTCTCTGATATTTCACCATTTTGCCACATATTCTCTAGAGCCATGCTCCTGTCAATATTTAACTTTGGCTACGGTTTTCATTAGCCACGGAGTCCTAAAAGAACAAAGTAACAAGAACATTACCAATATGACGCAATATAAAGTTGGTTAGCACCACCATTCTGCGGCCGAAATAAACACGCTGCGAGATTGCGTTAGCGAATTAAATTTAATATGTGGTGAAACAAAGTATGATTCGCTGTATTTACTCCTGTAATTTATAAACTAGGTTAATGGTACTTGTCGGGGTACTTCGCGAGGTGTCGGTGTTTTAGAGGTGAAACAAGGTTTACATGAAACACTATTTATTTCTTTACACTCTAATGTTCTTAATGCCTAAAATGTTACGAAATGTTAAATGAAATGTTTGAATACACCCGGCTAACGCGGTAGACAAAAGTGCACTGATTATAATATAATTAAACTAGGTTAACGCGTCAGGCCGATATTGCAAAGTAAGGTGTTCGGTGAAAACACCGAACATATTCCGGGGCACGAAAGATACGGATGCTGAGATGATACAATGTTATGTTAGTAAAATAATGAAATGATCATGATTATTACAAGGTGAAAACAATCAAACTTGAAATGTTAGTTGACCTAAAGTAAAATTTATAAATTAGCAAATCACGATCTTATTGTCCCTAAAGGATTCCTAGGTACGCTAGGACAAGCTCTATTCACCATTGTACTGTTTAATTGTTCATACGTATGAGTATCACTGGCTTGGTCAATGTTTTGACGCGCACTGACACTAACTCTATTCACATTCACATCACTAACACTTAGGGTAGGTTGAAGCTCCATGTCCGACGTGATGTGAGCGCGGCGCGCTCGCCGCCGCAGCCACCGTACAGAAGCGCTCCCGCTGCCAGCGCCAGCGCGCCGACCAGGATGTAGCTTACGGCATACTGATGGATATCATGGGTGGATAATACATCTCCCACTTGGCTGTTTTTCATAAGATCGATGCGGTTGTGAAGTTTTTCTAATGCGAACTTCATCTCGCCTGAGTCTGTTTCGTCTTTATAGTGTTCTAAAGGCATGGTGCTGTTAATTATGGAGTTTAATTGATCCATCTCAGGTATAACGTCGGATGATCGTGCAAACGAATGGCCGAATGGCTTAGGCCGAACAAACATTTGGCCAAACGTTCTTTGGTCAAGTGAACTTCGGGCAATCGTGACACACTCTTAACTTAAGGTCGCGACTCGACCTAAAACGTGGGTCACTGTCAAACTGCATAAATTATTAATAAAATTTTGGGAAATAAAGTCAAGGTTTACATATTTTTTCCGCTGGCTCAAACTAGATAACTAAAGGCTACTTCTTTTAAAAAACATGCCTGTTTTTGAACTGGCTTCCTCTTACCTATACTATTCCATCCAATTGAATTAGACATTTAATAATCCCGTTTTGCACTCCGTTCAACCAATTTTCACTTTTATTGCGTTGATGATAATTATGAAAAATTACAGCTGTAGTAAACAGTTAATTTTAGTAACAGATTTATGCTATAATTTTTATTTTATCCTTATGATTACAGAATATAACTCAAAATAGATTGAACAGACAGTAAAGAAAGCAGTTGTTATAAATAATAATTTATTTCAAAGTTTCAGACAATTTACAGTCCATATCTTGTTAGTAACAAATCCTTATAAAACTAGTGTTAGTAAAGGTACACTCCAAATCAAATCAAATAAAATTTTCATACATAAATTGAATACAAACAAATTGTCAATTGATTAAATTCAAAGTTATAATCAATAAAAAAAACAAAAATTAAAAATTTAAATGTCGTAAATTAAAAATTAAAATGTCAAAAATTAAATGTTTTTAAATGTCAAGAAGATGTTATAAAGAATAGAATTTTAAATTGACATGTCAAAAAATTAATAAAAAGAAACAAATATTTAAAGTTAACATAAATTAAATCAAATGACAATAAATGAAGACTGTTCACCAATTATACTCGCTACTTCTTCTCGACATGTAACTTAATACAATGCCACAATAATGGGCAGTCTGCTCGGCTAGCCACAACGCTAAGAATGCTGTTGCCACTGCCGCGGACACGACTTAGCAGCGATGCGGCTCTCTTTCTGAGGATGGCATGAAACCCATCGACACGTGCGTCCGCAAACATGCCCGACGCGCTACAGTGCTGCGGCAGCCGCATCAGCATCCTAAATGCGTTGTTATACTGAACGCGCAGGGCGTTGATTGTCTTCTGCGTATATTTAACCCATAGACTGCACGTGTAAAACGACTGGCAAAACGCCCTAAACAAAGTTACTTTTACTGCCTTGGTGCAGCGTGCAAATCTACGAGCCAACATATTGCATCGGACAGCCAACGCCCGGCGCTCCCTCTCGATATCATCGTGGTCTGAGAGGTCATCCGAGACCCAGTGACCCAGGTACTTGAATTTTGAAACTCTAGGTAACGACACACCATCTATGGAGACGGGTGGAACGTGTAAGATCTTATGGCCAGCGGACTGGAAAACTAAGAGTTCACTCTTCTGTACATTATACCTGAGCCCATGAGCCCCAGCATAATCCACACATATAGCGAGCAGTTTTCGAACAGCGCTTATGGAGGGACCCAGCAGAACCATATCGTCCGCGTAACTGATGTTGTTGATGAATTTTCCATCTATAGAACATCCGACATTGGCACTGCTGAGCCTCTCAATGAGTCCGTTCACGTACAGATTGAAAAGACGAGGCGAGGTTAACCCACCCTGTCTTACTCCACATTTCAATCTGTACGCGTCGGAGTTGACGCCTGCCCATCTTACAACATTGACTTGGTTGTTGTACCAATAATCAAAAATGTTAATGACTTCTTCGGGGAGGCTGGTTTCAGCTCTCATCTTGTACCAAAGCACATCATAGGACACCAAATCGAAAGCTTTCGAAAGGTCTAGAAAACAGGCATAGACAGGAGTCTTCCTATCGGTGTAGTACCGGACAGTATGCTTGAGGCATAGAACAGCCGTTTCTGTCGACAGCCCCTGCCTGAAACCGAACTGAGCGTCATTCAGCTTTATGTGATTATTCAAAATACGATCAAGCAGACCGTCCAGCACTTTCGCTACGGTTGTGGCTAACGAAATGGGCCTATAATTGCTTCTGTCTGATACATCGCCAGTTTTATCTTTGATTATTGGCACAACCACGGTCTTCATACACTCGTCCGGTAGGTACGAGTGTCTTAGGCAAAATGTATAAAACATTGCAAGAACCCTAGGCAAATGAACTCCCGCGTGCTGCAAATGCTCAATACTAATGCCATCGTGCCCTGGAGACTTACCCCTCGTCATATTCATAATAACGGTAGCTATATCTTTAGCCGTAAAAGATGGTATTACTGCTGGCTTTAAGGGTTTTTGCCTGATTTCACTCGCATTGAGCATCCCCAGCCCGCCGGAAGGAGGCTCCATCTGAAAATGATTCCTAAACATGTTCGCAATGTCACGAGGACCAGTTACGCCACTAACATTTATCGGGGCAGTAGGTTTATTATTCAGATTTTTTGTACCCTTCCAAAAAAAAATTAAATTCTTACTTGCGTGGTGCGTTGCCAGAATATCCATTTTTAATTGCTCGGCGTTGTTTTGACACCATCTAAGTTTAGATTTGAAACGACGCCGAGACTCCACCATGTTACTATAGATAGGTCCATCAGTAGGCCTACCGAACAACAACCAGTTTTGGAAATCAAGCCTGGCAACCTCGTGAGCACCACGAACATGCTTATTCCAGCCTAAAACAACACGCTTTCGCTTTCGTTTACACGCAGAACTTGAGCTAGACATAGCCGCCTCACACATAGTAGAAACAATACTCTCATACATTCGGTCTATTACCACTCTATGTTCTTTATTGTGGCATACACCGTCACAACACCCCGATAACTCCAAAGGGAAATCAATTTTTCTAAAGTTATCGTTGCACATCCTAGTATAAAGCTGTTTTTGGTGCTCATCCCTATCGGCCCACAGTATACCGTTAGGAGTACTTTCAAGCGATACATATTGTGGCTTCATAACAGCAATATTACAACGCACCTCTAGTGGATAGTGGTCGGACCAAGTGCAGTCATAGTTCACCCTCACATCCACCACCGACTGCCACGCAGACTTCGTTACCACACAATGGTCAAGCCAGCTTGTACTGCCATGGGCGTCGCTAACGAATGTGAAGGTGCCCGATGAAAATCCTAATTTATCTATATTCGCACATACCCATTTTTGATCCTTACAGAAATTTAAAAGTTCCCTTCCAAACAATGCAGAAGGACAAGCATTAAAATCTCCCAAAATGTACACATTCGCTACTTCAGTGTTGTCAATAATAGCGCTTATCTCACTAAGGCAGTCAGTAAATTCGACTAAGTTCTCAACAGAGTTCACAGGCATGTAAACTGAGAAAACCACAAAAGAACGATCGCACACAACTACTTTAATCGCCGCGAGACGCACACTGTTACACGGGATCACTGTAACCGAACTAAACGCACTCTTACGCCACAGCATAGCGACACCACCATACGGTCTGCCTCGTACCAGGCCAGCAGACGAGTCGATAGTCGATTTCCCGCAGTAGTCAAAGTCTGGGTCGACTGTTCCCAGGGATGGCAGGTTGTGCGGGAACAACCACGTCTCCTGTAGTGCTATGATGTCTGCTCGACGACACAGGGTTCTTACATGATCAACTGACCGTACCAATGACTTACAGTTATACGAAATAAAACTGCTAAGCATGGGACTTTCCGATAGAGGACTTTCCATTAGGATTCTTATTATAATTTCTTCTGTTTCCAAAGTCTATGAAACGCCGGAAAGAAATTCCTTCCGGCCATATATTGTCATTCATGAAAACAGATAACTTATGCCGAGGGACCAATATCTTATAGGCGTCATACTCTTTATGTTGTTTCATTACAATTTTTTCTAAGGTAACACAAACATGCGTTTTTGACATAATATAGTTCGCAATGTCAGCCGGCGAGGTTTCTTTGTCAACATTATTTATAAACAGAGGGAGTTTGACGTCTGCAGCCTTAAACTTACACTGTGGAGTAGTAATAGCCACGCCTTTCTGTCCTATAAATCTATTCTTAAATCTATTCCTTCGAACCTCCGTCCATTCATCATCATTCGGTGGTTGTTTTTGTTTCCATTCACCCGGCACACGCGCAATGTCCGCAAACGAGTGAAAAGACTTCGGTAAATAGTTGTTATTATGCGCCTCAGCTATCGTACCTGTCATATTGCTAGCGCACACCGAATCCTCTATCTATCTCGCACCTCCCGCTTTTGATATCCCAGTAATTATTTTATCATCTACCTCCTGTCGCACTAAGTGTTTATTAGGCGCGAACGAAACAGTTTAATCACACTCGGTCACAACATCAATGCTATCTCGCAACGTAGATGGACGGTTACACTCAAGGTCATCAGGCTCAACATTCGTACTGTTTACTTGGTTTGGAGGGGTTAGTGATATTTTTGACATATGAGGTAGACCCATTGGGCCGCTATCATAAGCAAAGCTAGCTTGCATACATGAAGCGCCTCTCCTTAAGTTAATATTTCTGAACTCATTCTGTACAATCGTTTTATTTAGACTGTCAACAGAAACACCGAAACCATCACCGTCATAGTTAACTTTTAATAGTTCCTGCTTAGTCTGTAACAGCTGATCCACAGTCGCATATGTAATTTTAAACAATTTGACCTCGTTTTGTAAAATAAGTATATCCTTCAAAAGCCGAGTTACGTCTACATGATCAAAAGTTATTGGGGGTAGTTTGTTTAGATCATGAGCTACAAAAACAGGAATCTTCTCAGGGTCTACATTCTTAATAACTTCTATGATATCAAATAAATCTTTCTTGCTTTTGCCTTCTTTGTTTTTACGTTTTATTTGACGTATATCAGTAGAAACAGACTGAAACAGTAATGACTTAGCTTTTTCGATGTCTTCAGTTGAAAAAGCAGAACTGCATATCCTCACTAAGCTTTCACTGTCCATCACTTCATGTTTGAACTGCACATATGTTAACAGTTCATTTACCACTATGTTGCAATTGTTACATTTAAGCACATTAGCCGACGACATATTTAACAACGCTTAGCACTATGGTACAACATCTGCACGCAACGGGCGCTCAGCGGAGACTGATTATAAAGATCCAATGTTATTTCAAATGGAGTATTATATGGGCCAAGCGCCACAAGATTGTAAATGTAACTCATGTGCTGTTTAAAAGTTTTGTGGCAAAGCAAAAAGTCTATACATGCATAAGTGAATTAATTCCAAGGTTATCAGAAATGGAGATCTGTTAAGAGGCTCTCACAGACAGAAGCGACAATACGTCTCCGATGCGATGGTAATTTTAATAGAAATCTTTCTAAAAATGAGGTAAAATTATTCGTTTGTATTTTTTTTTGTATTATAAGGTAATCTCGGAAAGGTAAGAATTATTTTACTGACAGAAAGCAAAGCAAGCGAACTCAGCTCCCGTTATCTCCTTCATGTTAGGTTCCTTAAGACCTTTCAGACAGATATATGAGTCCCGCAATTGTTGCTAAAATAATACTATTTTAAGATGAATATTTTGCTGTGCAATCAGTATTTATGATTGGAATTTGGCTTATTTCTGGAAACAAAAAGTTACTAAAATTGCAAAGAGTATGTTAAGATGGTTTGGCCATGTTGTGAGGATGAATGAAAAGCGACTAACGAAACGTATTTACATGGCAGATGTGAATGGAAACACCGGGAGGGGACGCCCTAGAAAGACATACATAGACCTTATAGGTGATGTTTTTCAGAAAGGCCAGGTGTGCAGCAGTCATAACCGGCGTGTGTATGTGACTATGATCGACAATATATCGAGTACGTAATTGTAACACGATATCTTGCGAAAACACACCGATTCAAACAGTAAAACGCCCATGTCTTTTAAACGGCTGAACCGATGTTCATCAGACATAGCTAAGAACACTCTCGATAATGTCACCTTTCAAACAAAAAATAACTGAATCCAAATCGGTTCATCCGATTAGGAGCTATGATGCCACAGACAAATACACAAACACGCAGCTCTACACTTTAAACTTATGACGGTTAAAAATGGAGAAAAGTTGATATCAAAATCAAAAGGTTTGTAGGGAAACGAGAAAATTCTATGGACCCTTATACATAAGGGTACAGATTTCTCTCTAAAAATAGTACGTTCTAAAATTTTATCTCACTTCAACATAACCCTTTTAACTACAGTCACCATTTCTTAAAATAAACTACTTTAAAATATTTATTTTTACCCCAATATAATCCGTAACAGAAACAATCTAATTTCCAAAGCGCCCTCACAAAATTAGTAACCATAATAAAAAAGGGAAATACCACTTAGCGTTCATACCCTAAAAACATAAGTAAATTCGATATGACGTAGGGAAGCAGACTGGCATTATGGGGCTATTCAACACACCTGTGCCACCTAGATCGAAACAAGTCGACGGAATTTTAAGCGGAATGGAAGAGATATCGAAAGACTTGGCTGAAATACTGATGGGTAATTGACCCCTTTGTGAATATGAATTAGTTGGTAGTTTGTAATAAGTTGTATTTAATAGTAGGCACACATTATGTACGTATTGCCAAGGAATTTAAATATATTTTGCACTTGAGTCGCTCCAAAAACGGGCCAAGAGGCTTATCAGCAATGAGATACTGGTCGAGTCTAGGCTCCAAAGCCTTGAATATCATCATTATCATCAGCCTTTTAATGTTCCCACTGCTGGGACACAGGCCTCTACTCTGTGGGAGGAAATGGGCTGTAATCCACCACGCGGGCCCAGTGCGGGTTACTGGATGTCACATGTTTTGCCGTGTTTCCACACGATTTTTTTCTTCACCGTTATGGGAGCAGTAATGATGAATTAATTTACACAAAATAAAACACCTACCTGGGTTTGAACCCACGACCTGCAGCTTGTAAGTGGGCCACCACTGCCTGAACATCGGTGCTAAGTTGCCAGCCTGTCAGTTTTTATCGGTTGCATTTCGTGGAGTGTGCGTTGCAATTGCATGAACTAATTTCTCCTAGCCCGTTCCATCATCGGACGACAAGACGTACGGCGATGCGTCATCGGTACATGGTGGATCTCCCACCGATTCGCACCAAACGTTTTGGGAATACTTTTATTTTGCGTACAGCAAAGGAGTGGCATTGCCTGTCGGAGCTGCTGGGAGTATTTAAATTAAGAGTGAATAGGTTTCTTCTAGGCCAGCGTGTTTCAACCACGACCACAAGGTGAGATAGTGGTCAAGCGCGAACCTTACAAAATAGTTAAAAATGTATAATACAAAATATATATATTAGCTAGTTTTTTGCCTTAGGTAGCTTAAAACCCCGTTAAGTGATTTTTTCCAAAAGATTTGTTTCATCCTCCGATATCGGTAACTACACAGTTTTAGTAACTACACTAACCACGCTCTGCTACCAAAGGATTGTCAGCTACTTTGGTCACATTGCCCGTCGGGAACCAGACAATCTCGAGAAATTGGTGGTAATGGGCAAGGTGGATGGAAAAAGACCTCGCGGCCGGTCACCTAACCGCTGGTCAGACCAGGTAACCGCCCTCACTGGACTCTCTGTTACAGCCGCCCTGAGAGAAGCTGAGAACCGACTTAAGTGGAAGAACATCGTGCATAAAGCCACGAGGGCATTTCAGGTACACGACCTTCAGTAATGAAGAACTCGACCAAGAAGAGAACTACACAGTTTTACTTTATTTGAGTTTACTATGCAGAATACTAATTTCCTTCACAATCTAAATATTGATAAAGTATCACTGTTTGATTGGTCTAACTTTTGGGCCTCTAGATTTGATTGGCTTATTTCAATCAAAGCCAGAATTAGAAATCATTTTAATCTAATGTATATTTCCTAGGCAATTGTTGTTTTAAATAGAAAGATCCCTGACCTACAGCAAATAAAAATTGATTTTTAGCACTACTTGCTACTGTCTAATTCATTTATGAAATCATTAGATATTTCAATGAAACTGATTAAATTTTTAGTTTTAATTCTATTTAGGTCAAGCTAAGAAAACGTGATATAAGAATTTCTTTTTGAAGTCGGAATAGAATTTTCATGCATACTGTTCTTTTAAGATTATGGCCCGAGTAACATTGCAAGCTGTTATGAAATAATATGAGTATGCAGCACTGCCCTAGCGTACTTACCTTTTAAAAGTAAATAAAAAAGGTGTATAATAGTAGAGTTTTAGTATTGTTAGTGCCTCACAAATTTTATTTCTATCTTTTATTTTTCCAGGCAACATTCTCCTGAGTAGTCAACATATTGTTCGTCAGCAAAATTCTTTATTATTATTATTTAAAACACTAGCTGTTTGCCACGACTTCGTCTGCGTAGCATTAGTACTTCGAAACCATAGTGTGACATAGACATTACAATTACTATTCAACATGTACCAGTTTCTGTGGTAAATCCTAAGATTTACCGTGTCGTAAAAGCGCGAATTTCGTGAAGATATCATTACGGACTTTTACCAGTAAGACATGGTAACTTAGGTTTTACTGGTAAATTCTAGGTTTTACCATAGTTTGGGCTTTTACAACCTTCTGAAACAAAACACCACAATCTCAGTCAAAAATACCAAAGAGGTAACCCACATACAATAATGTTGCATAATAAAAAAAAAAAGCTTTGTAGCTTACCATGCATTGCCATCCAAACCAAACGTGTATGCAAAATTTCATCTTAATCGTTTGAGGATAACTGCTTTAAAATTCAGTTGCAAGATATGATCCGATCATACATACATGCATATATTGCAAGTTAATAAAAAGCTTGTAAAAAGACAAATGAAGCCGCTTCTTTTAAAGTAGACTATCACCTCTTCTCTAAGCCGCTTCTTGCCACCCTACATTTGGAACTTGAAACTAATGCCTCCAAGAGGAGAAAAGTATTTCTTAGATCTTCATTTACGGTGTAAGGATACCACCGTAGATGTGTGAGGTAGCGAGGCCGCACGATATTTTAACAGCTTCGTTGTGCAGCCTGACCGTTCAGTCGTTCTGGCTTGATTGAGTAACAAACATACATCCATCCAAACTACATTTTTTTTTGTAAATTTTCGACCCACGCTGTGCGAGGCGCTTCCACGGTGCGAGGAGGCTTAGCTGCACTGTAGAAAAAATGTGTGTTGATGTGGTACTAGAGTGTACTCTGTTTAGTTGAGCCCAGACAGACACATTCCTCGCACCGGCTCTCGCACACATACCTCGCTCATATTTCTATCCCGCATCTCTCACTTTTTTAATGGACTTCAAAAAAAGGAGGCTCTCAGTTTGACCTGCGTGTTTGTCCGCTATTTTCTCGCGTTAGACTAAACCAATTTTGATGCGGTTTTCAGAAAAGTATTGTTACATTATGAAGAAGGTTTTAGTATACAATAAACAGCTACCCCGTGACGTCATCCGCATGGATCCGTTATTTTTAGTGGTATTGTACCTACTAAAACTAAAAAGAGAGTAATAAAAACTTTTTCACCAACTTCAAAACCTTTTTTAATCGACCTATTGTTTGCCGTGTTTCGACACCGACTTCGGAAAAGAAAGTTATTTTTCGTTTTGCAGTGTTTTTTTGGAAGTCGGTTTGTTTTTTTGTTAAAAAGTTTTTTATTTATCTCTTTTTAGTTTTTATAGGTACTTCCAATTGCCATAAAATTCATATATAGCCAAAGTACATCTCATGACGATTCCAAAAAGCCCATACACGACTAGGATACATTGTTTTATTTCGGCGTACGAGTGCCTACCTGCCGGCTTCATCATCAGATCAGTTCGATGGTACCATTTTCATCAACACTATGTATTTATAAGTATTTTCTTCATCATAGTCGTTAAACTATTCGAGATATCTTATAACCCATGACATACTTAGCATTAAGGAATTCTATTGGCCATCTGTGGTCTTCTTCACCAGTTCCACTTCACCAAATGTTACTTTCTGAGTGCATATGATTGCATTGTTGATAAAAATACCAAAATCGCTATATGTATGCCTATAATATTTGAGGAGTTCCCTCTATTTCTCCAAGATCCCATCATCAGATCCTGACCTAATGACTATGGGACCAACTGAAAAACAAAAGAAGAATTTTCCAAATCGGTCCAGGCGTCTTACAGTAATCGGGGAACATACAAAAAAAAAAAAACATAAAAGATTCCGACGAATTGAGAACCTCCTCCTTTTTTTGAAGTCGGTTAATAAACGGTTACTAAATTATATAAGGATTTATACATATAGTGTAGATAGTGCTGGCCCAGGCTCCATACATTTCTGGAACATCCCTTTCAGGTAAAGTGAGCTTATAGTAAGCTATCATTCCACCTTGAATTAATGGATCAACAGCTCACTTTATGCTTGACTTCACCTCAGCTCACCTTTCACGGTCAGAATTTACATAATAGTACTACAGTTTTCTAAAACAAACTATGTTTGTCCGTCGTTAACCAGTTTTAGCAAGAAGTACCGTAGTATCCAGTGATTATGAAGAAGAGGTCAGATAAGCCCCTCCTTGTAACATAAGAACGTGTAGCGGCACCGACGCCGCCACTTACAAACTAATGGCATGACGTCACACAAATCCTGCATCGCGCAAGCAAAGTTTTCGACGCGATTTGAACACATACAACAGTCCGAAAATAACCGTTGGGCAGTTGCTCGGACCAGACACAACACCCGTCTGGTCGGAGGATCCTCCCTTTTCTATGGAGGTTTGTGGGACTTTACACCCTGTTCCACCTACCCCCAAAAACGGGTTTTCCTGCAACCTTTTAGTTTCGAGTCTAAAATTTAGTCTATAAGGAACTAAGGAGTGGCATTCCCTGCCGGAGTCTATGTTTCTTGATAGCTACAACCTAAGAGGAATTTAAGTCAAGAGTGAAGAGATTCAGTATCGACCAAATCATCGTTTACCATCAGGGGAGGTAGTGGTTAATCCTGAGACTACCAATTATAAAAGAAAATATACGGAGAAAAGATTAAGCGGATGATGATGTAGCTAAGTAAGAGGATAAATATGGAGAAAACACTTCTTCTCCGTATTAATCCATTTTATTTCCTTGTATGTATAATTACTCTTAATACAAAGGCTTTGTAGATAGTGTCGCTTATCCCAAATCCTAAGAAGCTTGAGCTTTGAGCAGAACAATCCCTTTACAATCAGAATAAGTAATCTTGTTATCTGTGCTATGTTACATTTGGTATTCCCTTTGGCCTTAATACTCTTACAATTTGTGTTTCTCGACTAATTAACTACGAATTTTCTTTAAGTAATTGTCTGGATGGTTTCTTTGAAGTTTTGGTATTGTGAAGATTAGAGATATGATGTGAAGTAGGCAGTATAATGCAATACTACTTTGTAGGAGTTTCGTGAATAGGTCTTGTTTTTTACCCGACTGCGCGATGCATAGATGGGTTATGTGTTTATCAGTTTATGTATGTATGTTTGTTCCTATGTGGTGTTCTAGAGACCAAACGCGTAGGCTGATTTTGATATTTTTAGGCCATTTCTAACTACAGTGCGGCCGCTCCTAATGAGTGGTGCGAATAATTGCCCATCGCACAAGTACACTCGCTTATAGCCGAGTGACAAAACTATCGGAACTATACACTTGCTACTCGCTGTTCGCCAACTCGTTTCTAGCTTTACTCGCTAATTGTCGGCGGTGGGACAAGTGCCTCAGGCCAATAGAATAACTAGCCTCTGCCAGTGGCTTCACCTGCGTGAAAGTCGAAAATTATCCCGAGGGATCATATTTCCTGGGTAAAAATGCTATTTCTGTGCTATTCCTGACTATAACCTATATCTGTGCCAAATTTCATCCAGATTAAATTCCATCCAGCCGTTTGAGCGTGAAGAAGTAACAAACATACAAACACACACCCGGGACAACATATGTAACATTAAACTTCATAATTGTGAAAATACCCTATTCAACACATGCAAAGATTTATTAAGTTGCTCAATAATGCACGCCAAAACTACATTCCTGCACAGAATTATTTTGTGAATCCGAAAATACTATTTCATAAACATGAAACCCCTATCCTACTCTAAAGACACATAAAACCAACTAGTCTAAACTATAAAATTAAGGCTCTTACTCCGCTTTAGAATCGTAAAACGGTTACTTTCTAAAGCATATTCCTTAGTAACGGCTCATTAAAAATGTTTGAAAAAAATATATATTTATTATTGATTCATGTACATTATTTGTGAAACATTTTTTTTTCGTCTGACTAATAGATTTGCTTTAAAAAAATAAGTAATAAAATGATATTTTTCGATTCTTTTGCATACTCCTCCAAAACGATTTGAATATTTAAAATATTTTTACACAGATAAATTAATGGTTAGAATTTATTCTTATGTAGGATAATAATTCTAACTATAGGATAGGATAAGTAAATTTTAAAATATTTTGCAAACAAAACTATACAAAAGGAGGTCCAATATTGATATTCTGGCACCGAGCGGCGCACAGCCAGTACCGCGTTAATATTGTGGAATATATACTCCTTTATGAGGTAGGTTCTTTCTAAACGCCTCTGCCCACCCCTGCAGAGAAGACATAATAACTTATGTTTACACAACACCATAGCTCAAAACTTCAACATCAAATATTTGTCAAAATCCCATTTTCTGTACATACATAGCCTCATAATTATATAAATCTGTTCAAAGTCACAACTCAAACTGTGTCGGGATCGCAGGTAGAATAAATTAATGCAGGGACGCCGTGAAAGTGAGTTGTGTGTTGGAGTAGGTATCTCCCAGGTTCTGTGAGGTGATATGACAGTTTAATTTCATGTTGGGTGAATATTTTGTATCGTAAAGGTAAAAGCTGAGAGTTTGTTTTGTTTTTGGTGTAAAGTTTTTTGTTAAATTTGATTTATAATTATTTTGATTTTGAGTTCTTCTTTTTGTTTGTATGTACTTATAAATATATTACATAGCATATGTATATATATAAGCATATCTTTTATAATATATACATTTTTTGACATTGGTATTGTCACACCAAAAACAGCTCCACTTCGTGTCCAGCAATTACTGTCCGTACCTGGTTGCCTGGAAGACATCGAGGAATGCGATAAGGCCGCCCATTGTATGTGTTTTTAGTTTTAAGTTGCCTTTATAAATGCAACGTATGGTGTATGTAATAAATAAATAAGGCCACCTCTTGAGTCAGAGTTAATTAAGCCGCCTCTGACAACCCCACAGGTCTCTCACTTGGCTATTTCAGATTTACATTTATTTATTTATTTTTATTTATTTATTTGACTAGGTTCACCAACAATTGTTTACACTTAATTATAACAAAAAATACATGCTTATACTAATATTACAGTGCAACAATTACTTAAAGGAAAACACCACATTAACAATTATGAAAAATCTAAAAGCTAACTTACATATTAATAAGCGCTAATTATTAATACAAGTGAGTGAGTACATAACATCGATAGCATTCATAAAATTGGCACACATTGGTAAAATGTATCAAAAATTGGTTACAAAAAATAAAGATTGGTAAAAATTATACAATTAATAAAATTAGTAAAAATTGGTAAAAATAATACAATTAATAAAATTGGTAAAAATTATTCAATTGATACAATCAATAAAATTTATTAAGTTAATAAAATAACTACTAAAATAAGATTAACTATATAAGTCCAGGTTTCCTTACGATGTTTTCCTTCGCCGTTGACTGTGATGTCCAAGATAAACTTAGAAAATACATGAATTTGCAAAAGTCACATCAGTACTTGCCCAGATTTGAGCCCACGACCTCAAGCACGCCACTGGGCCACCATGACACAATTTTGGGTTCAGTATCAGGAAAGGCTTGACAAAGAAACGGGTAAAAACTAATCGACATGCAAGCAATATAAATAAGAATTGTTACTCTAAATCTACTATAGATATTATGGCTCTAAGAGACGAAACGAGCATTGCCATACACGTTTGGTGACTAAAAGCTAACGATTACAGATTGAAAACTTAACATCTACATGCCTTAAGTCCCCAAAGGGATGGGCAGATATGCACTTATTTATACTACACTGACATTTCGCCAGATATGTTTAGTTCCATGTAGTGGGGCTGAACCTATTTCTATCAACCCAACAAGTCCAGACTCCTGGCTCCAACTGAAAAATTGCCCGACCGGGTATCAAAAGTATTTCTGAATAATCATGTTCACTGCCAAAACATTTCACTAGCATTCTATGTAATCAAATATTTATTCAATTTATAAGAAAACTAATAATGCTTGCCAGGTTGGAACTTACACCCTCTTTCTCCATACTCATAACCCACCGACATATTCTTACCAAATTACACGCACCATCTTTTTTTTTACAAAATTACCTCCTTCTCTTTTCTCACATCCATTACATCTCTCCCAGCCTCCATATTGCGGGCTTAATCTGCATGTCGTTACGAGCCGTGTCTCAACTCATCCATAATTCACATAATGAGGACAGGCAGAATGCTGTAGAGACGAAATAAGTTATTCACCGAGCAAGTTATTTAGATTTAGGTGGCTATCAAGGCAAAATGGTAGAGAGAGAAGAAATAAAGGTTGTAATTTGTGATGAGTTTTTTTTTTCTAGAATTAAAGAGGACGGAAGGTAGATGATGTAAATAATGATGAAGAAGTAATATTAATTGTTGATAGTTTGTATGTTAGGATAATTTTATAAAATGGTAATAAAGTTAGAAAGGGAGATGATGATAAGTAAGAAGAAGGCAATGATAGTTAAAGCTAGAAGCAAGAGTTACAAGTTTGAAGAAAGAAGGAGTAATGACGGAGATCTAGGCCTTGAGACACAGGCATAATTCACATAATGAAGACAGGAAAAATGCTATAGAGACGAATTAAGTTATTCACCGAGCCAGTTATTTAGATTTTGTTGGCTATCAAGGCAATATTGTAGAGAGTGAAGAAATTAAGAACGGTATTTCAAGGGAATAGAAAGGTTATAATTTGTGATTTTTCTGGAATGGTAAAACGAAAGATAAAGGTAATTAAGAAGGTAGATAATGTGTGAAAAGACAAACATGGAATGATGAGGGTTGTAATTTAGTAAAATATGACTATTTTCTGGAATGGTGAAAAGATAGGAAAGGAAGAAGCTAGAAGAAGAATTGTGAGGGAGGCAGAATTGCTGTAGAGGCGAATAAGTTATTCACCGAGCAAGTTATTTAGATTTAGGTGGCCAGGATGGTCTTAATAATGTAAAGCAGTGATAGAAAGAAGAATATGCTTTCGAGGATATTATGAAGGTTGTAATTTGTGATGGCCTTTTCAAAGAATAATGGAAAGTAAGACAGAAGTGTAGAGATACGAAAAAGCAATAATGAATCTTATCATTTTGTATCCTTTTCTGGAAAGGTTATAGAGAAGAAAAGGAAGATGGGGGCAGATCAGATTTAAGAACAACTGTAAGAGGCTATGAAAGAATACATCAATTGGAAGAAAAAAAAGAGAGAGTGCGAAATATATTGTTGCATTTTTTTTGCACTTTCGGCTTTTGAATTGAGTATTGAATAGTCGTATTAAAAGTATCACTAGTTATTTTTTCAGAAAATTTGAATCCTAATTAACGTTGAATGCTTATTTTTAGACACTATTCTCCGACCCTCTCTCAGAATCACAAAACAGTCTTGTTTAATTCATTTCGTATACAACAGAATCAGATAGAATATTTTAATACTTAAAATCGTCATTACCAAGCTGTGGGAGTAAGAGGATATTTCAACTCAACCCCTTTAAGGGTCAATGACAAAACGGCTATTACCGTTTCGAATTTCTCATATAATTTCAAATCTCGCAAATTAAACATCCCTAACCGAATTAGGCAAATCAGGGGTGCTAATGAACCCAATTAGTGTTGTAAATTTAATGAAGGGTCTATAATATCTTCATAATATTGTTTTTCTAGAAATCTTTAGAGTGTAGTTAGAAATCCTTAAAACCATAGAGGAAATCATACGGTTTTCGAAAATATAACGGGTCTTTTTTTGGCAAGCCGAATATAGAATCGTTTTCTGTCTTATGTAAAAAAAATTAAGTATGAAAGCAGACAATAATTTTGTTGCACCAACACAAAATAAGAGCAATGAAAGATAATAGATATGAGCAAGAAAATTATGAATCTAGATGTCAATTTAGGTCAGCTTAAAACATATATTTTTATTAAGAACCTCATTAAA